>APFE031147285.1:71087-84488 GCA_000404065.3 Pinus taeda | reverse complement strand
GTGTAATATAACGCACCAACGCGCCTCTTCCAAATAGCATCGTTAAATCATTTCAGTGCCCTTATCCTTACAAATCACAACATAATAATTTAAAATTAATTTTCCATAATGGGTGTTGAATAATTAAATGTTTGGTTCATTTATTGCTGTAAATCCATCGATACATTTATTTAGATAAATGCATCAGTCACCATAGCTTTTTTGGCTTAAAATTATTTGATTTATTTGTAAAATATATTTAATGGCTTCTATATTGAATATTATAGGTTGTATATTGATTAAAAAATGTCTCAAAAAGTCTCAAGTAACAAAAAATTGATCGACACAATGATAACACATAAAAAAAACAGAGAAGGCAACTTCTTTACAAAATTATTATGTTTGAAGTATATGTAAGTTTAACTAATATGTATTGGTTAATGTGTGTCATGTTGAACCACAAAATGAACAAGGTCGATAAGATTATTTCTAATATAAGTGTAGAAAAGCGTAAAATCATGATATAAAAATTGCATAATGATAAATCAGGTGAATGAAAAAATATTATTCAATATGAGTTTTTTTTTGAATTTTCATTAATAATATACTTAAGAATATTAGATAACATGTTTCAAACAATCTACTAATTCATAAATGTTTAATGTTTTATAGGGAGCAACAACGAAGGAAAAGATCAATGTCGTTCTAAGAAAAGAATAATTGTAGAACATGTAAATGATGATGAATTGGTCCTTAGCTCATCTGAAGTGGAGGTTAATGAAATGCAAGGAAAATTTTAAGGATGGAATAAAAAATTTTTTTTGAAATTTAAAACATTGGCGAATCTCACTAATCCCTAACATGCAAACTATAAAATGTTTATTGATATATTTCTAAAATTATTCAAATTTATAATGATTTTATATATAGTCTCTATATAATGTTGGCGATTTCTAAGGTAGAATAATTTTATATTCTAAAATTTGGGCGAATCATCTTTTATAAAAACTGGAAATTGGTGAATTTTTTGTGGAAAAATCATGGAAAATTAGCCCACTGGGCGAATATTAGCCCCTAAAATTTTCCATGATGAAATGGGTAAAACGTTTTACAGAACTATGAGGGATCTAGTGGAATGAATGTATAGATGTACTTTCCACTTACAATAGAAAAATCAATCCAATGATTTAAAAAACCAAATTATATCTAAACTACAAGTTGAGTTTCTAGTGCAGTGGTCAATGAGACATGTCAGACTTGCAATAACAAAAACATACAACAACATCATCCAAAAGGTAATATTACTAATTGTATAAAAAGTTTTTTCTAGAATTATATGTATATATTACTACAAACCATTCATTTATTAATATTGATTTTGTTATATTTAGTTTTCATATATCATTATAAAAATAGTTTATTACTTTTTTTAGGAAGATTATGAAAATCGAAAATGGTCAGCATGTTGATATGCTAAACATTCTAGTAGGAATGTCCAAAAAAGTGTATAAGGAGATGGTCAAAGAAAAGGATATAATTGCATCACAGGAGAAGCCATCCCAATAACAACGTGCTTCAAATGTATATGATCATGATTGACTTTGTAAACATAAAAAAGTAATTTAGCATTAAATATTAATTTTATGGTATTTTCTTGTAGAAAAAAAAACAAGATGGAACTCGTTCAACACATAAAACAAGATGACAAGGAAGAAAATGTTTGATTTCAAAGTTTGTGAGTAATTGTTAATATTTCCTTATAACAACTCAACATTTCATTTTCATATATTTTAAGTTATTTTACAACAACCATCCTTGAATGTCTTCAAATAGGTGCTAACATACAAAGAAAAACCATCGGAAGAATTAATTGACATTAGGTTAAATAAGGGTTGTGAGTATATGTTGGTATATCAAAAATTAATTGTGGAATTTGTAAGTATCTATGTTGTATTACTTCTCTAAATTAATAATTAATAAAACAAAACAAAAATCCTTTATATTAAATCTATGATTTATAATGGGGTTTAACACATGTAGGAAACAAAGTATGGAACAATGTGAGTAGAAGACTTGTTGCAATAAGGCATGAGACTTGGTTTTGAAACCATGTGCAAAGTTTATGAGTTACTTCTTTCTATGGTTCTATTCTATTTACATTGAAGTATATTATTTATTTCAATTTTCATTATTCTTACCAATGTAAATACACTCATTACACTTTATTTTTATGTTTGTAGATGGAACTGCAAGATCAAGAAGACGAAAGCAATAAATGCAATCAACAAAAAATTCCTCCAAATAACCCAAGCCATGGAAGTAGCTCGAGCACTGACAGTAGTTCCAATGAAGAATGATGATCGATTTGAATATCAATGCAACCTTTGTATTTTTTGAAATATTTGTCTGTGAAAATCGAAGATTTTGTTTAATGTAATGGACATAGTGTCCCAATTGAAAGACAAGGGGTTACCAATAACAATATCATTTTGTATCATAAAGAGATTCTTATTGATACATAATCAAATACATTTTAATTTATTCTATTGTGCTATCCAATGTTATTGTGAAATGTTACACCACTTATTAAATATATGGATGATTAAATATTATAATGAAGAGATATGAAATCTAATAATTTAACAAATTAATCCAAATATCATATACAAATGCACTAATCAAATTTTAATTTATATGAATATTGTTATAAGATATATGTCAATTTTTTGATAAATAATGGATTCAAAAAAAATACAATAATTGCACTGTCACAAGTCAATGTTCTAAAAAAAGAGAAAATCTCATTCAAAAATTGGTGTTTATAACATAAAAATACATTGGTGTGTTATGTTATATAAAAGCACTTTGACGACATATTTTTGCATGCCTGGTGCGTTTTAAGAAAATGAGAGCATCAATACTTTTATCTCTTCAAGCATTGGTCATGTTTGAGATTAACACCTAGTGCATTGTAATTATTAAAGCACCAGCGTTTTCATATGACTAACTCTTCAATCCTACAAAATATAATTTCCAACCCGATGCATTATGAAAACTGACAACTTCAGTCCTTTTATATAACTAATGCACTAGTGCGTTTGTACAAACGATACACATCAACGCTACAAGTCTGCAAAAAAACAATGTCACAACAATTATTTTTGTGTGTGCCCTAGTGTCGTTCCTTAGAAGAACGCCCCGAGGATTTTTTTTATCTATTAGCACCAATGCAGTATATATTATGCACTAGTATACATTGCATTCAACGACTCAGTGCTTTTAGTTATGTATGTCGCCCAGTGATTTTATATATGTAGTGCATCGGTGCTACTTCTTCCATTAGGTGCACCACAAAGAAATATCTGCTAGAACCTCTAGTCGCCCAGATTTTTTCAGTTGTGATAAATTTTCGTTAAAACCTCTGCTAAAACATCCTCTATCCCAAATGAATGTTTTAGTGAATGTTTTTTGACAATTTTTTCCAATTTTATAACACTAAATACCTTTTTTATAACCTCCACTATAAGGTATTTTCCTTGTAGTGTATATTCATTATCTTGGTGTTATATGTTGACAATATGCTCGTTGCAAGCAAAAGCATGGATAAGATCAATGGGTTGAAGGCTTAAATGGCTAGGACCTTTGACATGAAGGATGTAGGATCATCAAAACAAATCTTGGGCATTGAAATATAAAAAGACAGAAAAAAATGGTAAGCTCATGTTTTCACAACTGAAGTATGTTGAGAAAATACTTGTAAAATTCTGGATGAATAATGTCACAACCTGTAAATATCCCTTTTTCTTCCCATTTTAAGTTTTCTTTAGGTTTATGTCCTAGTAGTGGAGAAGAAAGAAAGAGATTCTATTGTTGGGTACCATACACTAATGTCGTATGAAGTATGTGATGAAAAACTTATCTAAATGGGGGGGGCGGGGCGGCGGGGGGGGGGGGGGGTGGGGGGTGAATTAGTTTAGTACATTCATCGACATTAATATGTTTTTTCTTTAAACTTGTTAAGTGAACCATTAAATGAGCATATTGACATATAATGACCAACAGATTTAATATCCAACCAACAAGTAATAACTAAACCAAAACCATCACGTTTACATATAATAATTACACATATGGACTCTAGATATAAGTGGAAACCCATAAAGGGAGAAACCCACTATTTTGTTATTGTTTTGATGCAAAGACAAGCTCTTACTCCCCTATTATATTTGTTTTTTTGTAGGCTCCAACATACAAGAGGTTGCTACCTCAATTTTTCTACGAGCTACAACATGCAAGGAAGCTACAACTCCCATATTTTTTCTCCAAGCTACACCTTGCATGAGGATCCTACCTCAACCATCTCCAACTAGATATTTATTAAGCCACAACTTGAGAGGAGACTACAATCCCCTGATGTAAACAAGAAACAATAATGAGTTGGTTTACCTGATAATCACTTATGCATACCTCCTTCTTTATCTATGACTATTCTCCCCTTAATATATGGTTGGCATCAGCTCGTATGTGTTGGGTAACTAACGCATAACACCCCAATCAGCTCTCACACATTTCCCAACTGTCTAACCTCAATTTGCTTCCAAAAAAAACATATTTTATAAAGAAAGTGTGTTGGTTTTTTGTATTCCACATAAGAATATGAAGTGAACATGTTTGACTCCTTGCCTTCCACTTATTAGTTTCCAAGCTCTTCATATTTAGAATATTATAACATAAATAAGTGCTCCACCACATATTATTTCAGCATCTATAATGATTAGGTACACCAACATCAACATAATGCCAAAATTAACATTATAGAAATAACATATGACTATATAGTTGAGCATTCATTCCTCGTGATCAATACGAAAATTTTTCCATTAATGCATCACAATAATATCTCTCCAAAATCTTTTCCTTTACCTTTGACTTGCATCACAATATCTTTAGGTCATTCACTGGGCAACCTTCTCTTTGTTTTCATGGAATCTTGCATTTCCTTTGTTGTCATGGAGTCTTGCCTTACCTTTGCTGCCATGTAGTCTTTCCTTTGCCTTGTTGTTATGGAGTATTTCCTTTGCCTTGCACCACAACACCTCACTCATCATATGCATACAATAGTAAGCTCATCAAACATAAGAAAACATCACCAACTCATCAACATACCCAGACATCACAAGCATAAAAAAACAACATGCCATGTCTTTGTTTTGTTGTTATTGCACTTTTCTTGTTTCTTTGCCCAAGCTACTCTTTTCTTTGTTTCTCTCTTGTTCCTTCTTTGCCTTGATCACAATCGTACATGCTTGTTATTGCTCCTTTGTCATCACCTATTATTTTCGTACTTCTTTGCCTTGCTACTCCTTTTCCTTCTCATCTTTTGTTGCTTCCTATTCCTTTGCATATTTTTGTTGCTTCCTGCTCCTTTGCCATCACCTCTTCATTTCCTTGTTTCTCCTTTTCCACCTCATATTTTGTTGCTCCTTGCCTTTGTTTTTACCACGTTTCTCCTTCATTGCACCTTGCCTTACTACTACTTTGTTACTCCTTTTCCATGCCATCAATGAAAACAATGTCATCAATCTCCCCCTTTGACATTGATGGAAAAATTGTGTTCCTCGCCCTTTTGTCCTAAGAATCATTTCACCTTACCTCTACTTACCTTTGCTTACCTCCCCCTTTGACATCAATGACAATGGGTTTCAGTTGAAGTAAACAAGGATATATCTTAACACTGTTAAGAAAAATATGAACTTCCAATGATTGCACAAGCTTTTAAGCCGTGTATTGTAATATTTTGAGTCTTTAGCAAGTAAGGACCACAACATAAAAAAAGAATGGCTTCATCTATGTAGCCTACCATTTTAGTTCTTTACACTTTCCTTCATGTTATGTTATCATAAGAGGGGTTATCCCAAGCTCATGATCTACAATAAATAACTGTAAAAAATGTATATGTACACATAGTCAACAAGGATTGTGAATTCTTGGTTACTTATCTATGCTTCTTCCTACTTCTTACAGACACATTTAAGATCATTACATCACTTTACATGAAAATGAGTATATCCAACATTCAAATTTTTAACAATATTATCACTTAGAATTGATTCTAAGTATACTCAAATGCATTAGTTATGTTTATTGAATAAATTCTTGGCTTGACAATTTAAAGTGCCAACACCCTCACCACAAATAGCTCTAGATGTATTTCCAGACTTGTTGAAATTGAAATCCATAACAATTATTTTATTTTCCTAAACATTATTGTTTTTTTGATCAAATATAGAGAGATTTCTAGAAGTGACATCACCATAAGTAACAAAGTAGAGAAGATAAAAAATCGAAGATTACTAGTCCTAGTAACAAATATCACAACTATCCCTTTCTTTGAATGTTGAATTGTTATTCTGCGTATATAAGGTTCAACAACTTCTAATATCTGAATTGAATTTTGAATATGAGTGCAATAACAGTGCTCTCCTTGGTTGTCAATAGTAGATTTCTTGAAATAAAGTTCAAGCCCTGCCTTTCCTTCAACAAAGGAAGCATGGATTCTATAGCTTGGTTCTTGACAAAGTTTTCACACAACATTGAATATATATATATATATATATATATATATATATATATATATATACTATATATATATATATATAATATTCTCCCAACAAAGTATTGATGGCGCAAATTATATATATATATATATATATAATTTGTGCCATGAATACTTGGTTGGGAGGAAATATGTATTCAAACTTTGGAAATTAATAAAATTTTAGGGCTCAAAACCCTAAAATACACATGAAATATTTATAAATGTTTTCGCACCAAATCCAGGACTGCTATAAAATTCCACATGAAGGTTCGTTATTCAATATACATCATAAAACTCATTTCTTGAGAAGATTTCCATGAAGGGAACAAGTAATGAAGAAAGGTCAGCTGGATTTTCTTTGAAAGAGATGAAAACACTACATCGGGCCACTCTTCAATCTTATTATCAGTTCATTTGATTCCCATGCAATGGTCATTGAGTTGTCCATTGTGACAATAATACAATAAGATAACATAATATCCAACATTGTAATAGTCAACAATATATTACAACAAGGTAGCCACCATTATACCATAAAGTTGCCCAGATATAAAATGAATATAACCTATATATAATGAATGTGCCACGACACCTTGTATAAAATTAACCAACCCATCAATGGATTGTCATCAATGCCAAGCTTTAATAGTATCAATGTATAATATATCACTCAAAGTATTTATAATGTTGTTGAGACATATCATTAATGTCGCCATGATGAAATAACTTAAATAAGTCACCGGTATAGTGTGATGTTTCTTTAGACTTGAATGCTCCACATGAACACAAATAACAATCAAAGAACTGAACCAGTCTAAACACTATGGTCGTTGGTCACAAGGACTCACCGAATATTCGACCTCATTGCCTCTTCAAGGTGTCCCTAACACATACAATGAAGAGGTGACTATGGTAATCCACAAAACAATGCCTCCTTACATGTATCGTGGTTGGGATGTTGCCATTACACATTTACGCCATGCCCAAAGATCAGATGGAACTCCACCACATTAACGGTTACATTGAAACTATTAAGACCATTGAGATAGCCACAAGTGGGTTTAGAGTCAAAACGCTCCACCTTCATAATGCTTTGTCAAAATTGATGTGCATGTCAGGTTCACCAAATAGTATAGTGTTCGTTTCACCATAGTTTGCATAACTCTATAATAATAATGTATTAACGTTGCAATAACACCACACCTTATTCGTCTGTTTGACTATTCACATGCTCAAATATGCAATAATATTTGAATTGCCAACCAAAGCATTGTCTCTTTGGTTGTTATATTATATTTGCAATCAATAGCTTTATGTCCAAATGTGTAGCACATGAAACAATAGCCATAGAATAAATTTGAGTACCTAATAATTGATGGTCTTCTAGTAGTCAGAGGCCTTCTTTGATTGTTTACTTGAGACAACTTCTTTGTTAGTTGCATATTTTGCTAATAATATTTGGTTTTATTTTTCCTACAGTCTATTGATGCATGACCAAGTTTATGGCAATGGAAGTATGTGGCATTATTTTTCCTTTAAATTCTTGCAGGCTTCTTTATCTCATCTTTAAAGTCAGATTGAATTTTCTTGAATCCATTATATCCATTTTGATTCAGCTTCTTGCCTTTGTTTGTTTCCTTATTAATCACATTGTTTTTCCTTTTTCCTAAATGTGATTTCAAGGTTGTTTTGTCCTCTTTAATGGTTGATTTTTCTAATTTATTCATGGAGGCATTCTCTTCTTCTAGTTGTTTACACAATCTGTTCTTTTCATCTAACTCTCTTCCACTTGAAATAATTTCATACTCTAATCTTTCACATTGTACCTATTTCTCCTTAAGTTGATTATTCATCATCACCTCTACTCTCCTTGCCTCTTCAAGTTGTGCCTTCAGGCTTAAAATTTCTTCCTTGAATTTACGTTCTCTTTCACCACATATTTGCAACAATTTTTTATAGTCTATGATCTCATTCTTCAATCTTTTTGTTTAAGCCAAGGCCATGTTGAGTTTATTTTGTTCTTTAGCTAACTTTCCTTCATGAGAATTATATGTAGAACAAGTCTCATTTGATTGAACATTTTATTTTTGACAAGAATTTTTCTTCCTATTCGTTCTCTTCTCCTTTTCAATGGTGCAACTACTAGTGTCTCCTTCATGCATAAGTTGCAATCTATCCCAAATTTCTTTTGCAGAATTTAAGTCTATTACTGTATCAAGATCCTTATTATGACGATTGTTAAATATAACACATTTTTCCTTATCATTCCATTGTTGTTCTTACAGAGATGGGGAGTTTTTACGGTAGCCATCACATACTAGTTTCCAGACACCAGGTCCATAAGCTATAAGTTTAGATTTTACCTCATCTATCCATTCATGAAATTTCATTGCACTCAACACAAGTACACTTTGATAGTCCATGACTCAACTTGACATACCTTCAAGTTATTAGGCTTAAACCGAAGGAACTGGGTCTGATACCAATTGATGAAATATTGTCTAAACTAAGAGGGAGGGTGAATCAGTTTAGTACATTCAAGGAATTAATTTGATTTTATTTAAATTCATTAACTGAACCACTAAATGAGTAGATCAACATATAATCACCACCATATTTAATATGCAACTAGCAAGTAATAAGTAAACTAAAAACTTCACATCAACATATAATAGCTACACACATGGACACTAGATATAAGTGGAAACTCATAAAGGGAGAAAACCACGATTTTTATTTTTTATTTTTGTGATGTAAAGGCAAGCTCCTAATCCCCTATTACATATATTTTTTTGTAGGCTCCAACTTATAGGAGGTTACTACCTCAATTTTTTTTCAAGCTACAACATGCAAGGAAGCTACAACTCCCATATGTTTTCTGCAAGCTACAACCCATAGGAGGCTCCTACCTCAACCAACTCCAACTAGATATTTATCAAGCCACAACTTGAAATGAGACTACAATCCCCTGATGTAAACAAGAAACAACAATGGGTTGGTTTACCTGTTCATCAATTCTGCATACCTCCAACTTTATCTCTGCCTCTTCTCCCCTTCAAATTTGGTTCACATCATCTTCATATGTTCCAGGTAACTAATGCATAACACCTCAATCATCTCTCACACATTCTCCAACTCTCTAACAGTATCCATTTGTTTCCAAAAACACCATATTTTATAATAAAAAAGTTTGATGACTCATTGTATTCCACATAGATTATGAAGTGAACACGCTTGACTCTTTTCTTTCCACTCATTTGTTTCCAAGCTCTTCATATTATAACATAAATAAGTGCTCCACCACATATTATTTTAGCCGTATATAATGATTAGGTACACCAATATCAACATAATGCCAAAAGTAAAATTATAGAAACAACATATGACTATACAACCATATATAACTATTAGGTACACAAATATCAACATAATGCCAAAAGTAACATTATAGAAATAACATATAAATATATAGTTAATCATTCATTCCTCGTGATCAATACAAATGTTTTCTATTAATGCATCATAATAATCTCTCCAACATCTTTGCCTTTTCCTTGGACTTTCATCGATATCTTTAGGTCATTGACTCAATAACCTTGTCTTTGTTGTCATGGAGTCTTGCCTTGCCTTTGTTGTCATGGAGTCTTTCCTTGCCTTTGTTGCCATGTACCCTTGCCTTTGCCTTGTTTTCATCGATTCTTACCTTTTCCTTGCATCACAACATCTCACTCATCATATGCATACAATGATCAACTCATAAAACATAAGCAAACATCACCAACTCATCAACATACCCAGAATCACAAGCATAACAAAAACAACATGCCATGTATTTTCTCTATTGTTTTGCACCTCTGTTGTTTCTCTGCCCAAACTATTCTTGTCTTTGTTGATCTCTTGTTGCTTATTTGCCTTGATCACAACCATACATGCCTGTTGTTTCTCCTTTGCATCTCACCTTTCGTTGCTTCTTTCTCCTTTGCCTTCTTTTGTTGCTTTCTGCTCCTTTTCCATCACCTCTTCTTTTCCTACTTCTTTTCCTTGTTGATCCTTTGCCTTATTTTGCTGCTTCCTACTCCTTTTCCATCACCTCTTCTTTTCCTTCTTCTTTGCCTTCTTGCTCCTTTTCCATCTCATATTTTGTTGCTCCTTGCCTTTGTTGTTACTTTGTTGCTCCTTTGTTGAACCTTGCCTTGCTGCTACTTTGTTTCTCCTTTCCCATGCCATCAATGACAGAAATTCCATCAGTATGATGTATGTGATGGTATGTATTAGATTGGATTTTCCACATGGAATGGGTGTTGCAAGTAGGTACATGGAAAAACTAAGATGAGAACATTAGGATGCATTGGAATGGGTGCTTCGATATCTTAGAGGTACCAATGGTTATTGCATCACCTGTAATGGTAGTAGTGATTATGTATGCAGTTTTGTTGATTTTGACTTTGTAGGTGATTTGGACAAGAGGAGGTTTGCTTCAGGTTATGTCTTTACTCTTACAGGATGATCTATTAGTTGGTTGTCAAATATTTAAGGAAAAATTGATTTATCCACTACAAGGTTGAATATATCATTGTCTGGTGCAGGAACATTAGAGCTTCCAAGCCATCAATATTTTTGAAGAAAAACTCCAAAAGGGGTTTAAATATTGTAAAGGAATTATAATACCTTAATTGTAAATATTCTTAGTTTCATTTAATTAATATAGAATAGTTTTAGAAAAGATATGGACGGGAGATATTTTTCCCATAAGGCAAAAGAAAAGTTGTCTTGAAAAGCATGAGAGATTTATGGGACAATTCATGAGAGATTTAGGGAATAAATCAGGGAGTGACTTAGGGATTTAGGAAAATCTATTTTTCTTCAAAAGTTGTATTTAGTCAATGTAAGCCTAAGGGAAAAGCTAATGGCCAAATGAATGTGAGATTAGGCCAGGAGAGGAATGAATACTTCTATAATTGTTTTTTAATTGTATGGTCATGGTTTTATTAATGAAAGGAACTTTGATTATGTTCACAAATTGTATGATGTATCTATGTGATTGATAATAGTTCTAATTTTTGCATGCTTTAGAATTCACTGTAAGTGAAATAGGAGTTTTATATGAAACACTTTTGCAGAAAAAATTAAGGGACTGAACATGAAGTGATTTGTTGTGTGATATAGAGAACGTGAATTTCCAGGAAAAGTTGAATTTTCCTACATCAAGTGGTATTAGAGCAAGGATATGATCTTTGGGAAATATAGATTTGAGTGAGAAAGCTTTTTTGCAAGAACATAGCACATAGGAGCTTATGCAAAGGATGGAAGATAAAATCTATTAAGATCTGATAGGTTATTAGTCTTGTGCTTTGTTTCAAAATTAATTACTTTGCAGATAATAGCCATTACAACAAGTGTAGTTGTGACAGAGGAATAGGGAGCATGCAGATATCTATGAGATATCTCAAGAGAAGGAATTGCGACAGAACCCAACAATAAGATGAATTGTTGAAGAGGAAGAGGACAAGCGAAGTTCTCAGTACGTGAGTAAGGTATATGAAACAACCAATAGAGAAAGGAGTGCTCAGAAAGAAGGTTCAAATGAAGTGAACCAATGGAAAAGTTTAGAGGAGATAGCTTAGTGAGGTGTTGGCTAGATTCCAACTCACAAGTGGGCAAGGAGAGTTCACAAAAGAAGGAAGTGACAATGACTACTGATAGTGATGTCACGGGTTCAGTGAGAAGTCACAATTAGATAAAATAAATTTCCAAAGAAGTTGGCATGAGGAAGATGAGGGAAGAGGAATTTGAGAAAGAGATGACTGAGATGAAGGCACAATTGAATGTTCCTATGGAGCTGCTACAACAAGATGTTGAAGACTGACAATGTCTATGAGTGTTATAGAAAAGGTGAAGTGGTACTAGTTGTAGATAAAGTTGAAACATAGATTAAGCATTCAACGGAGGAGTGAAGAACTCAAGGAAGCCAAGATGAATGTGTGCATTTTTGAAATAGAACAAGGACCATTATAACTTAGTGAGGATAGTGATGAGGATGATGAGAATATATCTACAAAATATCTTACGAACTATGTGGAAATGTCAAAGGAGTATGAGGAATTGATCACTAAGTCATCTAATGAGACCATAGAGTCTTATGATTTTAAAAATAATGATTTGTGTATGGTTTCAAGTGTTGTTGAAGCTAACAGTAATTTAAAACTATCATAAAAAGAGGAGATATGCTTTCCAAATGCATAAGAGAAGAATAAAATAAAACTTATGTTATGAAAGAAGATAAGACAACATTTTTTCATGCAGGTAGTCAAAGTGGAAATTATACACAATGGATAAATGCATTTGATGGTGCACAATTGTAGGAACCTATTAGTGGAGTGTTGAAGCCTCGAAAATCGCTGCAACAACATTGGGGAAACCACCCGGTCCAGACCTTAGTACAGCTCCTTTTCCGTTTGATATAGTGGCTTCGACTGTGGGTAATGGGACCAGTTTCCCAGAAATAGATAAATGGGATGGGTGAATGATTTATAGATTACACTAGCGGTGAGCGAAAGGCTAAAATTATTAACAGAAATATAAATAAACGAAACTATCCCGGGAATCTATTGAGCTCTAAAGCGCAGCGTTTGATGTTCTATATCTAAAAGACAAGCATATAGATGACTGTATCTTTCCAACATAGATATTAATTCATTTAAGATTGCTGTGCCTAAATAGTTAAGCAGAGCGATTGAAGAGAAATTACCACACTTTAAACATCTATATCATTGTCATACACATGATTAAAAGCAAAGGCACATCACTAAACATCCAATAGTGGA
>APFE031147285.1:24245-52263 GCA_000404065.3 Pinus taeda | reverse complement strand
GATCCCATTAATTGGCCGTATAAAACCTGTCATCCTTTAAATGCCCATTATATCGTTATTCGGGTGAATAATTCCCTTAAGCATGCAATGGACATTTTGGCGGCTGAGCGCAAGTGATCAAGCTTTAAATATGAATGAATTGTGCTATCCCATCACTTAACGGCTTTTTATTGAAAATTGCGCTTTATCGCATCGCATCGGGTGTATGACAAGTGCGCCTTAATGATGTGTATTGGATACCGCCGATCGCCGAATGCGATATCGCATCAGTGAAAAGCTCTGAGCGCATCAAGACTTAAGTGAAAATAAACCGTCGATCGCCGAACGCCGATTGCGCATCGCATCGGGGCTAATGGCATAGGGTGCTTTGAGATGTGCATTGGATATTGTTGATTGCTGATTGCGATATCGCATCGGCGAAAAGCTTTGTGCCACTTATATATATTTCTTATGTCATTGTGATATGCGATCTTGCGATCGCTTTATCGCAATGACCAAGCTTCATTCTATTTCTTTTAAATGGGTTTGTTCAAAAGGGTTTTATAAAATGCATTCATTTGATTATCGAACTTTTTGAACAATAAAGGTATTGATATCAATTTCACTTTAAAGGGACCCATTTCATAGGTTGATGTTTTATGAATAAAAATGATATGAAATGGGGGGTTGTTTGCAGAGCACAACATGGAGTGAGTAAGAGAAAGTACGCTCATGCAGAGAGCCAAAAGAAGGATCAAGTAGATGATCAAGGCCAACATCTAGATTAAATGCTTATGAAATTTGAGGAGGAAATCAAATTGTTGGAAAGATGGTTGAAACAACATGAGATCACAACCATATATGTAAAGGGAGATAATAAAAAATAACAATTCATGTAGACAAAAGAAGATAAGATGATGGAAGGTGGGACAAGTTTGTCTCATAAAAATGAATTTTTATTTCATTTTCAACAAGAAGATATAAAGCAGGAAATTTTCTTTGAAGACAATAATAAAGATGAAATCAAAATTGATAATTTTGAAGAAGAGAATAGTCCATTAGTTGTGGACCAGCAAAGGAGAAGACATTCAAGCGTAGAAAAAAAAATTATCCACTACAAAGGTAGAATATATCATTGTCTGATGCAGAAGCATTGGAGCTTCCAAGCCATCAAGATTTTTGAAGAAAAGCTCCAAAAGCGGTTTCAATATTTTAAAGGAATTATAATACCTTAATTGTAAATATTCTTAGTTTCATTTAATTATTATAGAATAGTTTTAGAAAAGCTATGGATAGGAGAGATTTTTCCCTTAAGGCAAAAGCAAAATTTCCTTGAAAAGCATGAGATGTTTTTGGAATACATAATGAGAGCTTTAGGGAATAAATCAAGGAGTGATTTAAGGATATAGGAAAATTGATTTTTCTTCAAAAGTTGTATTTAGTCAATGTAAACCTAAGGGAAAATCTAATGGCCAAATGAATGTGAGATTGGGCCAGGAGAGGAATGAATACTTATGTAATTGTTCTGTAATTATATGGACACCATTTTATCAATGAAAGGAATTTTCGTTATGTTCACAAATTGTCTGGTATATCTATGTGATTGATAATAGTTCTAATTTGTGCATGCTCTAGAATTCACTCTAAGTGAAGTAGGATTTTATATGAAACAATTTTGTAGAACAAATTAAGCGCTTGATAATGAAGTGATTTGTTGTGTGATTTAGAGAAGGTGAATTTGCACGAAAAGTCAAAATTTTCCTCCATCAAGTAGTATTAGAGCAAGGATATGATATTTGGAAAATATATATTTGAGTGAGAAAGTTTTTTTTGCAAGAACATAGCACACAAGAGCTTATACAGAGGATGGAAGAGCAGATTTATTGAGATATGACAAGTTATTGGTCTTGTGTTTTGTTTGATATATAATTAACGTGTAGATACCAACAATTACAACAAGTGTAGTTGTGACAAAGGAAGAAGGAGCATGCATATCTCT
Organism: Pinus taeda; assembly: GCA_000404065.3. Classification (NCBI taxonomy): domain Eukaryota; kingdom Viridiplantae; phylum Streptophyta; class Pinopsida; order Pinales; family Pinaceae; genus Pinus; species Pinus taeda. The sequence continues at coordinate 50,285 of APFE031147285.1, read as the reverse complement.
CAAGAGAAGGAATTGTGACAGAACCCAACAACAAGATGAATTTCTAAAGAGGAAGAGGACAAGCGAAAGTTCTCAATGAGTAAGGTATATGCAACAACCAAGAGAGAAAGGAGTGCTTAGAAACAAGGTTTAAGTGAAGTGAACCATTGGCCAAGTTTAGAGGAGATAGCTTGGTGAGGTGTTGGCTATATTACAGCTCACAAGTGGGAAAGTAGAGTTCACTAAAGAAGGAAGTGGCAATTACTATTTATAGTCATGTCAAGGGTTCAATGAGAAGTCACAATTAGATAAAAATAAAATGCCAAAGTAGTTGGCATGAGGAAGATGAGGGATAGGGAATTTGAGAAAGAGATTATTGAGATGCAGGCACAATTGAATATGCTTATGGAGTTGCTATAACAAGATATTGAAGATCGGCGATGTGGATGGGTGCTACAGAAAAAGGTGAAGTGGCATTGGTTGCAGGTGAAGTTGAAACGTGGATTGAGTATTCAGTGGAGGAGTGAAGAACTCAAGGAAGACAAGATGAATGTGTGATTTTTTTAACTAAAATAAGGAGCATTACTTGGTGAGGATAGTGATGAGGATGATGAGAAGATATCTACAAAATATCTTATGAACTATGTGGAAAGTTCAAAACAGTATGATGAACTGATCACTGAGTCGTCAAATGAGACCATAAATTCTTATGGTTTTAAAACTAATGATTTGTCTATGGTTGTAGGTGTTGATGAAGATAATAGCCATTTAAAATTTTCATGCAAAGTGGAGATATCTTTTCCACAGGCATAAGAGAAGAACAAAAGAAATTTTTTGTTAGGAAAGAATATAAGACAACATTTTTTCATGTAGGTAGTCAAAGTGGAAATTATACACAATGGATAAATGCAGTTGATGGTGCACAATTGCAGGAACCTGTTAGTGCAATGAGTAAGAGAAAGTTGGCTTATTTAGAGAGCCAAAAAAAAAGATCAAGTAGATGATCATGAGCAACATTCAGATTCAATACTTATGAAATTTGAGGAAGAAATCAATTTGTTGGAAAGATGGTTGAAAGAACCTAATATTGATGTAAAGGGTTATGATGAAAAATAACAATTGATGCATACAAAAGAAGATAAGATGATGGAAGATGGGACAATTTTGTCTCATAAAAATGAAATTTTATTTGATTTTTAGCAAGAAGATATAAATTAGGGAATTTTCTTTGAAGACAATAACAAATATGAAGTCAAAATTGATAATTTTGAAGAAGACAACGATCTATTAGTTGTGCATCAGCAAGGAAGAAGACATTCAAGTGTCTTAAGCATCTTGGAAAAGATGCATGAAGATGAAGAGTGTGAGCAGAGAAGTTATAAAAAAAAATGAAATGACCATTGAGGTCATACATTTTAAATTTCAGTGATTCAACTATAAGTTAGTGGTGATAGTAACATGTACCAACAAGAGGAAAATTTGGACATGGAAATTGACAAGATGAGAATACTAATGATGAAAGTGCATGATGAATTGCACATGTATGTAAGAAGAGCAGTTGAATTTAGGAGGCAAATGACTATACAAGAGTGCATCAACAAAGAGAGTGGATAACTACAACATAAAGTTTGGAAACATGGAAGGTTACAAAAAACAACGATAACAAAAAGATAGCAGCAACATGAAGAAGCAAGTGATCAGTTATAGTACAAATTTTGGGATCCAGGAGGAATCAGGCATTAATGACACATGACGAGGAGGTCATGACTTTTTTCTAACTTGGGATTATGATGTAAGAGCATTAGAGCTTCCAAGGCATCAATATTTTTGAAGAAAATCTCCAAAAGGGGTTTCAATATTGTAAATGGATTATAATTCCTTAATTGTAAATATTCTTAATTTCATTTAATTACTATAGAATATTTTTAGAAAAGTTATGGGTAGGAGATAATTTTTCCATAAGGAAAAAGAAAAGTTTCAGTTGTCACTCACTCCATTATGAGTTTTCAGTTGATCAAAGTTGCTAAGGAGCACTGAAGTTTCAAGCTATCTTCTAGGCCACAAAAGCGCTCAAGGCCAAATTGAACCCTCTCCATTAGAGAAAAGGCCAAATAAGAAGTTAGATCATATTAAAGATACTCGTTTCAAGGCCACAAAACAAAGGAGAAATGGCTAAGTATCAGGCTCATCACAAATCACAAATTGGGGCTTATTGAAGTAGCACAAAAGAGGAAGACATTAAAAGTTGTGATCGGTCGATCATTGTGTCAGCCTCCTGCTCATAGCAGGTATTCATCTTTCATGATCGACATTTCTACATACCAAAAATGTCATACTTTGCATGCTGCAATGTTCCATATTTGCTACTGAGGCCAAAGAAGTGTCCATGAGAGTGTGCTAGTCTAAGTGCCTCTGTTGTATTCTAATTTTGATGAGTTATTCCATTTTTGAAGAATTTTCAGTTAAAGGGAGGTCCAAACAGCTTAATCTTGGTCTCCCTAGGTTTCAATTTCCTGATGTAGAATATAGAGAATCATTATCTGTCCAAACAACTTAATATTGGCAGGTTCTTAGATAGGTAGAGAAGCAAGGGTGCTCAACAGCCTAATCTGAGCCCCTGGATGAAATAAGTATAGATGTAGATAGGAGGACGGTAAAAAAGAAAAAGTTGAAAAGCTGGGTTTGCTAGTTCAAGTGCACCCAAACCAAAAGAAGAAAAAATGCTAGGTAAAGTAGGTTGGGTAAGTAGTTTTGTGGTTGCAGAAATCAAGCTATGTGATCCATTTCATGTTTTCAAGTATTATATTTATTCAGATCACAGTTTTTGAGGCACTTTTTCATTTTGATCAGATCAAGCAAGGCATGACTAACTTCCCCTTCATCCCCTCAGAAATCATTCACTAACATCCCCTCAAGGACCTTGGGTTCTGCCCAGAAAACCCATTTTTACTCCATTCTTGTTAAAAACCAAGTTGACCTCTGAGTTGACTTAGTCAAAAGAAGCCACATTTCTTGTGTAAAATTAATCTTTACACAATCCATTCATTTCCCTATGCTTAAGTTTCCATTCTATAAACTTAGCATGCATCCCCTCCTTTTCATTCCAAAGACTCATATTAACATCTAACCCTATTATCTAGCTCCCTAAATCATTTCCCCTACCCCTATTCTACAAGAAACTATATAAAAACCCCAAAAAACACTAAATATCCCTCCCCATGGCAACTATAGCCAAGTACTAAAAGTCGGGAAACCTTAGGTCCATTTGGGACCCATTGTTAGCTCCTCCGCGTTCATTTCCCTTAGGATTTATTTAACACCCTGTTAAATAAATAACTATGTTCAAACACCCTCCGCGCACATTTTATTGGGGTTTTATTAATATTTGATTGATAAAATAACCAAATCCCGAGCGCATATTACACCCATAACCTAATGTTTTAACCACCCGAAGCCGCAAATAATTAACGATTATCGGGTGCGCTTTTCCACTAAACCCCGATCATGTTGCCCGCCTGTCCACCGTAGGATCAACCCTCCCAGATCCGACGACCCTAATGAATATCAGGCGCCCCTTCGTAGCGGTATGATAGTACCCGATGGTCGACGGTTTCACCGTCGTACACTGGGACAGCTGTCGGCCTCCTATTGCATCGGGCCGCCCCTGACACATACCACTCCCGTACCAAAAGCGGTCCGACGCAAACCGCTTACCACCCTCCCTGCTTGCCTACGTCACCGCATGACGATGCCGCCACGTCGCCTGCCACTGTGTTGTACCTGCGCCATGTCACCCGCTGAAATCATCACCCTGCCAGTCATGATGACGTTGTCATCCACGTCACCCCGCTGATGTCATCCTCCATACTAGGTCCCACCGCTGACATCATGCTGACGTCACTGCCGGAAAAAAAGCGCGAAAGGCAAAATCGTTGCTTAGGAAGCCCAGGATGAAAATCAGGGGCAGTTTTTGATGCGCGATTAGCGCGGCAAAAATGGAAAGCCTCAGCCCAGCGCATGGTTTGCAACAGTTATTTTTGCCCGAAAGAAACAAAAAGGAGCGAATTGACCAATTAAAGAGTGTCAGAACAGAGTTAAAGGCCATTAAAGCCGAGTCATATCAGATTTAATAAGAATCAGAGACACCTAAGAGCAGTAGAACCGATTAAGAGGTGCAGATAAGAGATTAAAGGCGCAGTGATTGCAGATTGGATAGCAGAGCTACCAAAGGACGCCACATAGCCTCATTTTTTGAAGCAGCTGCCCCCAACGCAGCATTAGATGGATATTTTTTACATTACTTGCAAGAGAAGTTAGGTTAATTACAGTTATTTCCTGAGATCTTCTATCAGATCTATTTTTGTAGATATTTTGCCTATAAATACAGCCCTGAACAATGTAATAAGGGTTGGTTGGTTGGTTGGTTGGTTGATGATTTCTTCTTTCTGAACTGCACTGTAACATATCAGACTGTGCTAATACAAATGGCGGTTGAAGTTCACTGTGTTTGAATGATCTGCAGGTGGATTGGATGTTCTGGGACTTGCTACAGAATTCCTGTGTCATGCTATGGAATAATAAGTTATACTAAATTGTGTCTTATGTTTTCTATTTTGTAAATCTCATCTATGTTTCATGATCTTGGTAACAGAGAAGAAGAATAGCATAAGATTTGTTTGAATGCACCTTATGTTCAATCTCTGTTATTTATTATGTTTTCTTCAGGATTAGTCATAGATATGAATTCTTAACTGCTCATGTTTGCACTAGTCCTTTCATTTTGAATACTGTTTAGGAATCCTTAATTGCTCCTACAGAATATTCATACATTTTCCCTCTGCCAGTATAATGAAATATTCTTGATTTCCTTTCATTCCCTGACTTCATTCCATCATTTCCAGATTACACCATGAGCGCATCACTAGGCATATCAAGGTGTCGATAATGAAGGAAAGGAATTTAAAGGCATGATGAGTCGATGCTAACAGGAATGGGATGATCTAGAAAGGCCCATTGTGACGGGGAATCAAGGTCGGCACTGATAGGAGTAAAAAGGGACGTAGTAGCTCAAGAGGATTTAAATAGCAGGCATGGTCTCCCACACAGAGGGAAGACAAAGTACCAGCCAAAGGTCTCATGTTTCAGTACTGCTACATGAAACTAATGGCGCCCACTCCCAGCTTTAAAAGATAAATAGTTCAAGCAGTAAATGATGAAGCGACTGGATTTAGCTGAGTAACACAAGAGGCCAGGTCATGAGCACAATCCAACCTGAAGCAACGACGACCATAGGGATGGGCGCAGAGATATATTCTTATCATGTTCATTTGATTTTGACTGAAATTCTTTCCTGTAATGTGCCTCCCTTCAATGGGGAAATTAATTTTGTAATGTTCTTGGGCCACAAAGCCATCCTTGGCCAAGACATCTACTCAACCTCACAACTGAGTCTCAACCTAAGATATTTTGATGTAATGAATGATCAACACTCCTCCTCTCCTGATAAATAGGAGGACGCAAGACTTAAAAATTCTAAAGAAAACACTACATGTTATTTTTAGACTATATGGCTTTGTAATACAGATCTTTCATAACATCAAGGAAACTGTGGTGATTCCCCCTTCAAGTATTACAGTATGTTATCCCTCTGTTAAAACCCATTTTATGTTCATGTTTCTTCTTTGAATTCATGCAAGCATAGCTGCTAGAAATATTTCAAGCTTCCTCACAGATTCATTTGTATCGATATGTTAATGCAAGTGCCTATAACTATATCACGGATTCATTTGTATCAACATTATTAATGCATGTTCCGGTATCGATTATTGAAATTATATCTTTAAGTCTACGCTACATGAATGATATCATTCAACCCCTCCTTTATCCATTATATCTACTAGTAACTCAAATAAGTATAGAAATTCTTAATGCCTCAAGCTCTATGTGTTAAGTGTAGAATTCTTGAAGCCTTATGCTCTATGTGATGAGTTGCTCTTTCTCCTTATCCTCTCTCGTTTGTTATTTAAAATCTTATTAAATTGTAATTCCTTGAACTACTCGGCCTCCAGTCTTTTATGCATATTTATGAGATTTGTACATGTGAAGAAGTACCAAAAATTCATGTTTTACTCCTTTCGGTGAAAGAACCAACCAATTATATATGTGTGTGTATGTGTGTGTGATGCCTCCATTTCTAGAAAATCATATGAGACAACAAAATATAAATGTGCCCAGGCACTGGTCTTGTAAGCAATCAAAGGTTGTCCCTAGGAGCTACAACATCTTTTGGCATTGTTTTCGAGGAAAGTATTGAAGGATTTTTCCCTGGGATACAAAAAATTGAACACTCTTTGTGTAGGTGAGCAAAGACATTTTGATTGCATCCACATCACATTGGCAGCTTCACACACCCCCTCATCATTTCATCGTCCTGGATTTTGAAAAGCCTCACACTCACTCAGATACCTCTCGGTAGAAAGCCCCATTTGTAGCTAACCCAGAGAAAATAATTTTCAGAAAAGTCTGGAAGGAGAAAACTCCCACTCCTTGTACTACCATCCCATCAATCTTTGAAACCTCCTCATCTAGTTCTTAACCTATTGTTATCACTACTTAGGAATTACCCCCCAAACCCTTACATACTCTTCTTACAGTCTACCCACTCCTACCATTATGTTTTTGGGCCAAGCTCCTCAGGCAAGTCTCAATCCCTCTCCATTAATCCAGATGGCTCTTCCAGGTTTTTTTCTAAATAAATATGCACCTATTAATTTATCTCAGCCTCTAAGTGTTATACTCCAAGGCTATCTAAAGCTTTTACCTAGGTTCATTGGGGAGGATGATAACACTATGCAGAGGCACGTTGAGACCTTCTGTGCCTTTTTTGAGAATGTAAACGTGGAACAATTGGATGTGGTCATGAGGCTTTTTGTACAGTCCCTGGATGGAGAAGCCAAAAAATGGTTCAAGACCCTACCCAATGCCTCCATCACTACCTGGGAGGAACTTGAAAACTCTTTTACAAATAAATGGGGTGAAAAGAGAAATCATGAGTACCTCCTCACAAAGTTTAACGCCATAAAGAAGAATCCAAAAGAGGATATCTTAGAATTTATAAAAATATTCAACAAGCAGTATAATAACCTGCCAGCTGAGATAAAGCCTCCTCCAGCTGCTCCTCAGGTAAATTTTTAGGGAATTTTTGAATCAGGCTTTGGCTTTACTCAGAGGGAAAGGAATTCTCTCACTCTAGATCAACTCCAAATCAATGCACTTGAGGTGGAAGAAAATTTCACCTCAGCAGAAAAGTCAAGAGGAAAGCAAGAACCTACTGAGAATAAAAGAGGGAAAGAAGAGGCATCCTCCTCTGGTTGAGATAGATACTCACCAAAACTGAAGTTGCATGAACTGGAAAACTCATCAAGAGTTTATCATAGAAGGTTGGAAATCTTGAAATTTAGAACAAGAGCCTCTCCAAACAGAATTCTCAAGTCAACAAATGGGGCTACAACCCACAGTATAGAAGGCCTCCATTGCAAATACTTCCAAGGAAGAGAAAGGAACATCTTGACTGGATCCCTCATTCTCTATATATAGAAGATGATCCCAATGAACAATCGTCAGATACACATGAGATGCAGGGAAACCTGTATTTTGCTTTCTCCGAAGAATAACGTGAGAATATGGCTCACCAGGAGGCTAGTCGTGATGGGGAAGCAACAACGGATGAGGAAGATATAGATTATTATTGTAAATAGTTTGCAGATTTCACACGTGCATAGTCACAAAGTAAGTATGATCTAATATATTCAAAGAAGATGTCAAGAGAACCATAACTAAATGAGGGAACTTTTCCCCAAGTTATTCCTCTAGTACTAGATAAAGGGAAAGGCAAGCTAAATCTTGACCCTTCCAAGATGAAAATCCACTCCAATAAGGAAAACAATAGATTAGAGGGACACAAAGGAAAGGAGGCAATTGTTCTGTTGAAAATTTCCAGTGCTAAGGAAGAAGGAATAGAGCCATGAGGTACAAAAAATGTCCAACCCACATTCAATCTCTAGAAGGAGCTTGAAAAGGTAAAAAAATTCGTGCTCCTCTAACTGAGCTTCTAAAGTAGCCTAATTATAAAGCTCAGGTCTCTCAATTCATGCATCCACCTACCTCAACACCAACTCATGATAGTTTAAACCTCTAGGAGGAGAGGCCGATGGTTGTTTTTGGGCTTCCTGTGGAAGAGTTGGATCCTTCTAATACACCCTTCCATGTGACCCTAGTAATCCATGACCTCTTACTGCATAATTGCATGTTGGATTCCGTAGCCTCACACAACCTCATTCCATTAACAGTGATGGAACAACTAGGCTTGGATATCATCAGAACATGCAAGGACATGTACTCCTTTGACTCTAAGAGAGTCAAGTGTTTAGGGATGATAAAGGATCTGATGGTAAGAGTGGCTCAAATCCCTATGAAGAGTGTGGTAATGGACATAGTGGTGGTCGATATTCCTCCTTGGTTCGACATGCTCTTATCTAGATCTTGGGGATCCGACTTATGCCACTATTCCCACGTTTGGAGGTGAGAAAAGGATGTTCTACAAAGAATCCATGTTTGTAAAAATTGTGACCCCAGCTAAAGGCTCAAAACATTCCTCAGTGCATGGGAAAGAAAGTGACCTCTCCGGCCTATTCCTAGAGGAAGATGAGACCTTCTTAGAGGAAACATTAGTATACATAACAAGGTAGTTAGAGCACCAGTGCTCAAATGAAAATGAAGTATGGAAATTATACTTCGATGGAGAAAACTCTAAATAGGGAAATGGAGCTAGGATATTGTTGGTATCTCCGAAGGGTAGCCTCATACCCCTCTCATTCAAGCTAGAATTTGAGGTGACCAACAAGGTGGCAAAATATGAAGCATTGCTCCTTGGGTTACAAACGGAAAAAATATGAATATTGAATGCCTAATGATATATGAGACTCTAAGATGGTTGTAAGGCAAATCAGAAATCAATGCCAGGCCAAACACCCCAAACTGAGGACCTATCAGAATGAAGTGTGGGATCTAATTGATAATTTATTCCTGACCTTTAATATCCAATTTCTACCCAGGGAAGGAAATAAGATGGCTGAATCCCTTGCTGTAGCATCAAGCAACTTGAGGCTCCCTCAAAATCTACTTCTTAGATATGAGGTAGAAGTCAGATACAGACCCTCAATACCTGATAATGTTAAGCATTGGCAGGTATTTGAGGATGTTAGGTCCCTATAATACTAGTGATTCCCCCATTACTATTGTCGTTGTATACCTTATTGTTATTTGTGTGCCCCTATTGTCCCCATATTATTATTATTGTGCCCCATAGAATCCCTCTATTGTTATTTTTATGCCTTTATATTATTATTGTTAGGTCGGCTTCACTATATTGTGACCCCTTAGAGTCCTATATATAGATAGGAGGTTTTGTCATTTGAATCATCCAAGAATTGTTCATTTGTGTAATGTAAAGGAGGTTCCCCCCTCAAAGAGGCTTATTTCTAAAGCGTTCATTTATATTTTCTATCTTTTTGTGAGCTGGTTTCATAACATTTGGTATCAAAGCTTTGGATTCTAGGGTTTCGCTGTTCCAAATAGGCCATCGTGGCATGTTCGTTATAACATTTTTTCTACAATGTTTCAGAAGCTAAAAGAAAAATCCATTTGAGATGAAATCACGTTGAACCTCTGGTCCGAATGTCAAATTTTGTCTCTCTATCTTTTCGGAGATATGATCTGAGGAAGTTAAGGTTTTTGCAAGCTCCAGAATTTCATCTAAAATAGGTCATCGTAGAATTTTCACTATAACTATTTTTCTATGAAGTTTCAAAAGCTAAAAAAAACCCATTTTGAGAAGAAGTCATTCTAAATCTTGGCTCTGAATTTCAGATCCTGTCTCGCTACAGTTTCGGAGATATAACCTGAGGAAGTTAGGGTTTTTGAAGAACCCCGAATTACATTCCAAACAGGTTACCTTGGGAAAATCATCATAACTTTCGCTCTGAGCATCAGATTGAATTTTCGTAAGACGTTACAAAAAGAGAACGGACTGTAGTTTTTTTGGGTATAATTTTCAAAAGCTAAGGTTGAAACAGTGACCAGCGACACGTCATACAAGTTCGCTCTACTGAACTAGTCTATACTCAGGTCATCGTGGGCGATTTGGCATAACTCTTCATTGGAGAATCCAATCTTGATCAGAATTGCGGGGTTAGAAATATTACTCAGGGGGTTACCACAGGAAGAAATTTTAGACTTGGGAGATCCGAAATTACAAAGATACATCAGATTAAATATCGAGCTCCTATAAAGTGAAAAAAGGTGTGTAGTTTTTTTTTTTAATTTTTGCATAAGATTGGTTTGAAAAATTATTTTAAAGGAATTCAAAGGGCATAGTGAAGCATTATTATCGGTAATTGATGCCCCGAAGAAAGAAAATAGAAACACCTAGTAAGCAACCTGAAAGATCTAGCATGACTCATGAAGAAGAGGAAGAAATGCAACATGATATATCAAAATTACGAGACCAAGTGCAACAGATTTCACTCACACAAAAAGTAACAAAAAATAAGATGGATGGTTTAAATAAAGACAAGGATGGAGATCAAAACACTGATCTTCTAGATGACTGGTTCTTTGACAATGAAGGCATTTTGGTGTGACTACAACTTCAGTTTGTGTGTATGTTTGTTTGTCTGCAACTACAGTTTGTGTGTATTTATGTTTGTCTTCAACTTTCTTAGAAATAGCCGATGTGATTTGTGCTAGAAACCCTGCATTGACAAAATTAACGGGCCTTGAATAATCTGGGATATGTAATTTGGCATCATCTTTGACATATCCTAAGCCTCGTCGATTTCTGTTACTTTGGATTTCTTCCCATGGCTTGATGATTGGTTTGGAAGAAAGTTGAATTGGATCAGGGACCACTTCGACACTTGAAGTTGGTTGGATTAGTGACTTGGAATCATCAGATGTATTTGTATTCAATTCAAAGACTTAGAAGCATCATTTTTCTCTAGCAACTCATTTCTTTGTAGTTGCGACTCCAGTGGAAGGAACTCAATCGTTTCATGTGCATGTTGAAGATGCACTTGAATATCAACAAGAGTTGTTTTGATGATGTTCACCATGTCACCAATTGATGATAAAATCAAATTGTTAAGAATTTGGGATAGTTGAATGTGTGTCGCCATGTTAGCTTGCTCACTTTGAATTCAGGCTCACTTGTACTATTGCTTATTGCTGATGCTTTAAACACTTGCTAGAGTTTTATAACTTGGTTGCTTGAAGTCTTTATTTCACACTCGCTTGATGACGATCGCTTTGCTTGAATGCTTCACGGACACTTTGTGAATGCTTCAATCAACTTCATACTGGCTCGTTTGTTGTAGATGTCGTGCTTTGAACTTTCGCACTTGATTTTGACATGCTCACTTGCTTGGTTGTTTTAATGACATGCTTGCTTGCTTTTTTGTTTGAATGACATGCTCCCTTGATTTATTGCTTATTACACTTGCTCATTTGAAGAATAGAATACTAGAATTCACACTCGCTTGATGATTATTTGTTGCTAGATGGCTCGCTTGAACTTTCTTGATTGATTATTGACACTTTGTGCTTTCTTTAATGTACTCACTGAATGTGCCAATTTTAAAAAAGGAAGGGTGTTGAACACTGTCGAAAATGCACCCAAGAGACAAATGACAAGTTCAATATTGATGACTTAGTTGAAGACTTACTTGACTTAATGTATTCACCTTAATAATTCAAATTAGGGTGTCGGTTACAACCGAGAATGCACCAGTACAATTCAGTTAAAAAATGTTGATCTGCAAGTGATACAAAAAGTGTTGATGATGTTGATCTCGTCTTGGCTTGAAATGCTTGATTTTATATCATCCTTAACTTGATTGCTTTGATTACATGATGTGAAATGTGCTTGCTTGGAAGATCATCTTATCGATTTGATGATGTGACGCTTTGTGCTTGTGTACTTAAGCTTGATTATAGGAGCTTGATTAAGTGTTCTTATACTTAAGCCTGCTTATGTGCATGTAGTTGATTAAGAATAATACAAAGAGAGCATTTTGGTAATCTGAACACAAGTCATGCACATGCATTCATTACACACGGTGTACCTAAGATCCCCTTATTCAATTTCGGGTGGATCTAGGATAGAAGCACCACAAAAATTATGATTTTATTAATTATTGGAGTACGTCATTCTTCAATGTCACAACTTTGTCATGGAAACTTCTCAATGTGAATGTCACACTTGCAAACTTTGGAAGCAAATTGTCTTCAAAAACTTCCTCACCCACTTTCTTCAACAAAATATTAAAATGACTTCCGTAACAAATACACCTTATCACTCCAAAGATTTATAAATCACACCTTATGGCTCCAAATTTCAAAAATTAATTTACCTTCTCACTCCACAAAAAGCATGCCCTTATTACTCCATTAACTTTATCATGATTGCAAATCTTTAAAAAAAATATTTCATAGCCTTATCTCTCCAAAATCTCCATAAAAACTCTAGTTTATCATCCCACTTAAAAGTGAATTTATCATCCTTTTATGATATCACTTTATAAAAGGTGAATTCACGTTTAGTTCCAAAATTTTAAGTTTAATGGATGAAATTTTAAGTGTAATGCATAAAAAAATTATAAAGTAAATTCTCACCATTCACTCTCGGGCATTGACAAATACTCCACGCATATTAGTCAAACACGTTGGGCACTTTCTCGCAGGTTCTCCATGAAAGCTAAAAGATAAGATTAGAGTGGGGAGTGGATCTATGAGATATGGGGTACTCAGATCACTCTGTTCCCAGTTGCCAACGTTGAGAAAACTTGTTATGACTAGCCTTCTCACCTTACCCTGTTTGGACCCTCACCACTTCAATATGGAACCTGGCGATCGTTCCCCATATGTGGAATTCTATGATCACGGTGCATATGTTGATTGATTGACATTGCCAAAGAAGTTAAAAGAGTGGTCACTACCTAAATTGTCAACTGACTTCCACTCAAGTGCCCTCGACTCCCTCATGAAACCTGAATTTCGTTCTTTGAAATGATCATCCTCTTTCTTTGCACAGGGATCGAATTTTGCTCTGGATACTCAAATTTTGCCTTTACAACCTCATGAAAATATTGGATATGGGGCACTTAGATTTCCTCTGTTCAGAGGAAGTAGAATTTTCGTTCTGGGGCACTCAAATTTTACCTTTGTTATAGAGGAAGTCACGGTGAGAGAGACTTAGCTGCAAAAAATTCCCTAGCTACTCAAGTGGTGGTCTGCAACTACAAACTGCTAATCAAGTGGTGGTCTGCAACTGCAAAATGGAGGAGGAACTGAGCCGAAAATGGGCCAAAGTTGTTGTGTTGCATTGTCAGGTGCCAAGCTACGAGGCTGATATCAGTCACCTAAAAGGTTATCACCGGTGGCACCGTGTGTGTCTGAGTTGCGCGAATGTGGCCATCATTGTGCTGGACGACGTGACTCAATGATACTGTCAGCAATTGATAATTTGTTATATCGAATCAAAAAATGCATGTACTCATGGGTTTGCTAAAAGAATATGTGACTCTGTTCCATTTGAGCTTCAATGGAGCTTGTTTGATATTTTCAATGGGTTTAGGTGCATTCATCTCCTCCGTGGGAAGAGCCAATATGGGCATCCTCTTCCTCTTAGCGCTAATGAAGGGAGTGATGGGAGATCTAGAGTTGTTGCAAGATTTCTGCGACGCAGAGACCCAGTCATCTATTTTTACCAATGGGTTACCGTGTCTAGATCTCGTGAAAGTGACTGCTCAACACTTTGCGACGTCGGTGATGTGCAAGCCAAGGAACACATCAGGCTCACCCATGACAGCAACCTTCATTGGGGTGAATCTGCAGAACCTGCCGAGCCACTTTCAGTTCAACCACACAGTCTTTGCGCACTCTTTTATGTCCTCATTATCCACACATAGTATTTACACAACAATTCCACAATGTTCCAGTGCTAAATCTAAGATCTCCATTAGCTCTGATACCACATGTAGAATAATAAATAAAATTAACACACATAAAATAATACCAAAAACATAGAAATGGCAGAAAAGGCCTCTGCCTCACTGTATTCCTCTCATGATGCAATCCAATGTTTATGATACATATAAATACATGAGCAAGTTGTCTCAAGATAGTGTGTCTATCTTAAAAAACTTGGTTGAGATACATTCTCTACAAAACACTAATCTAGGAGAACTAGTTGGAGAGAATCTCTCATCCTAACTAAACTCCCTAGTTTGAGGAACTAACTCCTAATTCTCAAGATTTGATTTATTTAATTATAATTTTGGATTTATAATTGTTTTATTATGAGAGTGAGGCTAACATTGTTTAATGTAATGAACATAATGTCCCAATTGAAAGACAATGGGTTACTAATAACAATATCATTTTGTATCACAGAGAGATTCTTATTGATACATAATCAAATACATTTTAATTTATTCCATTGTGCTATATAATGTTGTTGTGAAATGTTACACCACCTACTAAATATATGGATGATTAAATATTATAATGAAGAGATACGAAATCTAATAATATAACAAATTAATCCAAATATCATATACAAATGCACTAATCAAATTTTAATTTATATGAATATTGTTATAAGATATATGTTGATTTTTTTATAAATAACGGATTTAAAAAAAATACAATAATTGCACTGTCACAGGTCGATGTTCCCAAAAAAAGAGAAAATCTCATTCAAAAATTGGTGTGTCTATAACATAAAAATACATTGGTGTGTTATGTTATATAAAAGCATTGTAACGACATATTTTTGCATGCCTAGTCCTTTTAAGAAAATGAGAGCATCAATACTTTTATCTCTTCAAGCATTGGTCCGATTTGAGATTATCACCTGGTGCATTGTAATTCTTAAAGGACTAACTAACTCTTCATTCAATCCTACAAAATATAATTTCCAACCTGACGCATTATGAAAACTAACAAAATTGGTCCTTTTATATAACTAACACACTAGTGCATTTGTACAAACAATAGGCATCAACGCTACAAGTTTACAAAAAAACACCGCCACAACAATTATTTTTGTGTGTTCCCCGGTCTCGTTCCTTAGAAGAACGCCTCGAGGATTTTTTATGCATTAGCACCGATGCGGTATATAATATGCATCGGTATACATTGCATTCAACGACTCGGTACTTTTAGTTATGTATGTCGCCTAGTGCTTTTATATATGTAGTGCATTGGTGCTACTTCTTCTATTAAGCGCACCACAAAAAAAATATCTGTTAGAACCTCCAATCACCCAGATTTTTTCACTTGTGATGATGTTCCATTAAAACCTCTACTAAAACATCCTCTATCCCAAATGAATGTTTTAGCGAATGTTTTTTTGACAATTTTTGCCAATTTTATAACACTAAAAACCTTTGTTATAACCTCCGCTAGAAAGTATTTTCCTTATAGTGTATATTCATTATCTTGGTGTTATATGTTGACAATATGCTTGTTGCAAGCAAAAGCATGGTTAATATCAATGGGTGGAAGGCTTAAATGGCTAGGACCTTTGACATGAATGATCTAGGATCATCAAAACAAATCTTGGACATTGAAATATACAGAGACAAAAAAAATTGGTAAGCTCATGTTTTCACAACTGAAGTATGTTGAGAAAATACTTGTAAAATTCTGGATGAATAATGTCACAACTTGTACATATCCCTTTTTCTTCCCATTTTAAGTTTTCTTTAGGTTTATGTCCTAGTAGTGAGGAAGAAAGAGGTTATATTATTCGGTACCATACACTAATGCCGTATGAAGTATGTGATGAAAACGTATCTAAATTGAGGGGGGGGGGGTGGTGAATCGGTTTAGTAAATTCATGGACATTAATTTGTTTTTCTTTAAACTCGTTAACTGAACCATTAAATGAGCATATTGACATATAATGAACAATAGATTTAATATCCAACCAACAAGTAATAAGTAAACCAAAAACATCATGTTTACATATAATAATTACACATATGGACTCCAGATATAAGTGGAAACCCATAAAGAGAGACAACCATGATTTTGTTATTGTTTTGATGCAAAGGCAAGCTCTTACTCCTCTATTACATTTGATTTTCTGTAGGCTCCAACATACAGGAGGTTGCTACCTCAATTTTTCTACAAGCTACAACATGCAAGGAAGCTACAACTCGCATATGTTTTCTGCAAGTTACACCCCGCACGAGTCTCCTACCTCAACCATATCCAACTGGATATTTATCAAGCCACAACTTGAAAGGATACTACAATCCCCTGATGTAAACAAGAAACAATAATGTGTTGGTTTACCTGATCATCACTTATGCATACCTCCATCTTTATCTATGACTATTCTCCCCTTAAAATCTGGTTCACATCAACTTCATATGTGTTAGGTAACTAATGCATAACACCTCAATCAGCTCTCACACATTCCCCAACTCTCTAACCTCAATTTGCTTCCAAAAAAAGACATATTTTATAAAGAAAGTGTGTTGGTTTTTGTATTCCAAATAAGAATATGAAGTGAACAGGTTTGGCTCTTTGCCTTCCACTCATTCGTTTCCAAGCTCTTCATATTTAGAATATTAGAACATAAATAAGTGCTCCACCGCATATTATTTTAGAATATATAATGATTAGGTACACCAATATCAACATAATGCCAAAATTAACATTATAGAAATAACATATGACTATATAGTTGAGCATTCATTACTCATGACCAATACGAAAATTTTTCCATTAATGCATCACAATAATCTCTCCAAAATATTTTCCTTTGCCTTGGACTTGCATCACAATATCTTTAGGCCATTCACTCGGCAACCTTGTCTTTATTTTCATGGTGTGTTGCATTTCCTTTGTTGTCATGGAGTCTTGCCTTACCTTTGCTGCCATGTAGTCTTGCCTTTGCCTTGCTGTCATGGAGTCTTTCCTTTGCCTTGCACCATAAAACCTCACTCATCATATTTATACAACAGCCAGCTCATCAAACATAAGAAAACATCACCAAATCATCAACATACCCAGGCATCACAAGCATAACAGCAACAACATGCCATGTCTTTGTTTTGTTGTTATTGCACCTTTGTTGTTTCTTTGCCAAAGCTACTCTTTTCTTTGTTTCTCTCTTGTTGCTTCTTTGCCTTGATCACAACCGTACATGCTTGTTACTACTCCTTTGCCATCACCTCTTATTTTCCTACTTCTTTGCCTTGCTACTCCGTTTCCATCTCATCTTTTGTTGTTTCTTGTTCCTTTGCCTCTTTTTGTTGCTTCCTTCTCCTTTGCCATCACCTCTTCTTTTACTACTTCTTTTCCTTGTTGCTCCTTTTCCACCTCATATTTTGTTGCTCCTTGCCTTTTTTTTACCATGTTTCTTCTTTGTTGCTCCTTGCCTTATTGCTACTTTGTTACTCCTTTGTCATGCCATCAATGACAACAATTTCATCAATCACCCCCTTTGACATTGATGGAAAAATTGTGTTCTTCCCCCTTTTGTCCTAAGAAGCATTTCACCTTACCTCTACTTACCTCCCCCTTTGACATCAATGAAAATGGGTTTTAATTGAAGTAAAAAAGTATATATCTTAACACTGTTAAGAAAAACATGAACTTCCAATGATTGCACAAGCTTCTAAGCCTTGTATCGTAACATTTTGAGTCTTTAGCAAGTAAGAACCACAACATTAAAAAAGAATTGCTTCATCTTTGTAGCCTGGAATTTCAGTTCTTTACACTTTCCTTCATGTTATGTTATCATAAAAGGGGTTATCCCAAGCTCATGATCTACAAAAAATCACTGTAAAAAATGTAAATGTACACACAGTCAACAAGGAGTGTGAATTCTTGGTTACTTATCTATGCTTCTTCCTATCTCTTACAGACACATCTGTTTAAGATCATTGCATCACTTTATATGAAAATGAGTATATCCAACATTTAAATTTTTAACAATATTATCACATAGAGTTGATTCTAAGTATACTCAAATGTATTAATTATGTTTACTGAATAAATTCTTGGCTTGATAATTGAAAGTGCCAACACCCTCACCACAAATAGATCTAGATATATTTCCAGGCTTATTCAAATTGAAATCCATAATAGGTATTTTATTTTCCTAAGTGTTATTGTTGTTTGATCCAATATAGAGAGGTTTGTAAAAGTGACATCACCATAAGTAAGAAAGTCGAGAAGATCAGAAATCGAAGATTACTAGTCCTAGCAATAAATATCACACTATCCCTTTCTCTAAATTCTGAATTGTTCTTCTGCGTATATAAGGTTCAACAACTTCTGATATTTGAATTGAAGTTTGACTATGAGTTGCAATAACAATGCTCTCCTTCATTGCAAATAGTAGATTTCTCGAAGTAAAGTTCAAGCCCTGCCTTTCCTTCAACAAACGAAGCATGAATTCTATAGCTTGGTTCTTGACAAGGTTTTAACACAACATTGAATATATATATATATATATATATATATATATATATATATATATATATAATATTATATATTATACATAATATATATATATCACTGGGTAGCTCATGTGGTGATGGCCGTGGAAAGGAAGTCTCACCGAACCAAAAACTTGGTGAATTTGTGCTACCTCCCCTGGGTGAATAATGGACATGTAAACATGAAAAGAGAGGTCCTACCAGCCTACAAAATATATTATATAATATAATATATATATATATAATTTGCCGCCATAAATACTTTGTTAGGAGAAAATACGTATTCAAACTTTGAAAATTAATAAAATTTTAGGGCTCAAAACCTTAAAATACACCTAAAATATTTATAAATGTTTCCACACCAAATCCAGGACTGCTATAGAATTCCACATGAAGGTTTTTTATTCAATATACATCATAAAACCCATTTCTCGGGAAGATTTCCTTGAAGGGAACAAGCAATGAAGAAAGGTTAGCTGGATTTTCTTTGAAAAAGATGCAAACACTACACCGGGCCACTCTTCAATCTTATTATCAGTTCATTTGATTCCCGTACAGTGGTCATTGAGTTGTCCATTGTGACAATAATATAATAAGATAACATAATATCCATCATTGTAATAGTCAACAATATTACAACAAGGTAGCCACCATTATACCATAAAGTTGCCCATATATAAAATGAATATTACCTATATATAATGAATGTGCCATGACACCTTGTATAAAATTAACCAACCCATCAATGCATTGTCATCAGTGCCAAGTTTTAATAGTATCAATGCATAATATATCACTTAAACTATTTATAATATTGTTGAGACATATCGTTAATGTCGCCATGATGAAATAAGTTAAATAATTCACTAGTATAGTGTGATGTTTCTTCAGGCTTGAATGCTCCACATGAACACAAATAACAATCAAAGAACTGAACCAGTCTAAACACTATGGTCGTTGGTCACAAGGACTCACCGAATATTCGACCTCATGGCCTCTTCAGGGTGTCCCTAACGCATAAAATGACGAGGTGACTATGGTAAGCCACAAAACAATGTCTCCTTACATGTGTCGTGGTTGGGATCTTGCCATTACACATTTACACCATGCCCAAAGATCAGATGGAACTCCACCACATTAACGGTTACACTGAAATTATTAAGACCATTGAGATAGCCACGGGCAGGTTCAGAGTCAAACGCTCCACCATCATAATGCTTCGACAACATTGATGTGCATGTCAGGGTCACCAAATGGTATAGTGTTCATTGCACCATAGTTTACATAACTCTACAATAATAATGCAATAACGTTGCAATAACATTGCACCTTATTCGCTTGTTTGACTATTCACATGTTCAAATATGCAATAATATTTGAATTGCCAACCAAATCATTGTCTCTTTGGTTGTTATATTATATTTGCAATCAATAGCTTTATGTCCAAATGCGTAGCACACGAAACAATAGCCATAGAAAAAATTTGAGTACCTAATAATTGATGGTGTTCTAGTAGTCAGAGGTCTTCTTTGATTGTTTACTTGAGACAACTTCTTCGTCAGTTGCATATTTTGCTAATAATATTTTGTTTTATTTTTACTACAGTCTTTTTGATGCATGACCAAGTTTATGGCAATGGAAGTATATGGCATTATTTTTCCTTTGAATTCTTGCAGGCTTCTTAATCTCATCTTTAAGGTGAGATTGCATTTTCTTAAATCCATTATATCCATTTTGATTCAACTTCTTACCTTTGTTTGTTTCCTTATTAATCACATTATTTTTCCTTTTTCCTAAATGTGATTTCAAGGTTGTTTTGTCCTCTCTAATCGCTGATTTTTCTAATTTATTCATGGAGGCATTTTCTTTTTCTAGTTGTTTACACAATTGGTTCTTTTCATCTAACTCTCTTCCAATTGAAATAATTTCATACTCTAATCTTTCACATTGTACCTATTTCTCCTTAAATTGATTATTCATCATCACCTCTACTCTCCTTGCCTCTTCAAGTTGTGCCTTCAGGCTTAAAATTTCTTCCTTGAATTTATGTTCTCTTTCACCCCATATTTGCAACAATCTATGATCTCGTTCTTCAATCTTTTTGTTTAAGCCAAGGCTATGTCGAGTTTATTTTGTTCTTTAGCTAACTTTCCTTCATGAGAATTATGTGTATAACAAGTCTCATTTGATTGAACATTTTATTTTTGACAAGACTTTTTCTTCCTATTCCTTCTCTTCTCCTTTTCAACGGTGCAACTACTAGTGTCTCCTTCATGCATAAGTTGCAATCTATCCCAAATTTCTTTTGCATAATTTAAGTCTATTACTGTATCAAGATCCTTATTATGAAGTTTGTTAAATATAACACATTTTTCCTTAGCATTCCAATGTTGTTCTTGCGTAGATGGGGAGTTTTTATAGTAGCCATCACATACTAGTTTCCAGACACCAGGTCCATAAGCTATAAGTTTAGATTTTACCTTATCTCTCCATTCATGAAATTTTGTTGCACTCAACACAAGTACACTTTGATAGTCCATGACTCAACTTGACCTACCTTCAAGTTATTAGGCTTACACCGAAGGAACCACCTCTGATACCAATTAATGAAATATTATCTAAACTAAGAGGGGGTGAATCAGTTTAGTACATTCAAGGAATTAATTTTATTTTCTTTAAACTCATTAACTGAACCACTAAATGAGTAGATCAACATATAATGACCACCAGATTTAATATGCAACTAAAAAGTAATAAGTAAACTAAAAACTTCACATCAACATATAATAGCTACACACATGGACACCAGATATAAGTGGAAACTCATAAAGGGAGAAAACCATGATTTATTTTATTTGTGTGATGTAAAGGCAAGCTCCTACTCCCCTATTACATCTATTTTTTTGTAGGCTCCAACCTACAAGAGGTTGCTACCTCAATTTTTTTGCAAGCTACAACCCACAGGAGGCTCCTACCTCAACCAACTCCAACTAGATAGTTATCAGCGACAACTTGAAATGAGACTACAATTCCCTAATGTAAACAAGAAACAACAATGGGTTGGTTTACCTGTTCATTAATTATGCATACCTCCCTCTTTATCTCTGCCTCTTCTCCCCTTCAAATTTGGTTCACATCATCTTCATATGTTCCAGGTAACTAATGCATAACACCTCAATCATCTCTTACACATTCTCCAACTCTCTAACAGTCTCCATTTTCTTCCAAAAACAACATATTTTTTTTAAAAAAGTTTGATGACTCATTGTATTCCACATAGATTATGAAGTGAACAGGCTTGACTCTTTTCCTTCCACTCATTTGTTTCCATGCTCTTCATATTTAGAATATTATAACATAAATAAGTGCTCCACCACATATTATTTCAGTCGTATATAATGATTAGGTACACCAACATCAACATAATGCCAAAAGTAAAATTATAGAAACAACATATGACTATACAACCATATATAATTATTAGGTACACCAATATCAACATAATGCCAAAAGTAACATTATAGAAATAACATATGAATATATAGTTAAGCATTCATTCCTCGTGATCAATAAAAATGTTTTCCGTTAATGCATCACAACAATCTCTCCAACATCTCTACCTTTACCTTGGACTTTCATCAAAATATCTTTAGGTCATCGACTAAATAACCTTGTCTTTGTTGTCATGGAGTCTTGCCTTGCCTTTGTTGTCATGGAGTATTTCCTTGCCTTTGTTTCCATGTATCCTTGCCTTTGCCTTGTTTTAATCGATTCTTTCCTTTGCCTTGCATCACAACATCTCACTCATTATATGCATACAACAATCAACTCATAAAACATAAGCAAACATCACCAACTCATCAACATACTAGGAATCACAAGCATAACAAAAACAACATGCCATGTATTTTCTCTATTATTTTTCACCTTTGTTGTTTCTTTGCCCAAACTGTTCTTGTCTTTGTTGCTCTCTTGTTGCTTATTTTCCTTGATCACAACCATATATGCTTGTTGTTTCTCCTTTGCATCTCATCTTTCATTGCTTCCTACTCCTTTGCCTTCTTTTGTTGCTTTCTGCTCCTTTTCCATCACCTCTTCTTTTCCTACTTCTTTTCCTTGTTGCTCCTTTGCCTTCTTTTGCTACTTCTTGCTCCTTTTCCATCACCTCTTCTTTTCCTACTTCTTTTTCTTGCTGCTCCTTTTCCATCTCATCCTTTGTTTCTCCTTGCCTTTGTTGTTACTTTGTTGCTCCTTTTCCATGCCATCAATGACAGAAATTCTGTCAGTATGATGTATGTGATGGTATGTATCAAATTGGATGTTCCACATGCAATGGATGTTGCATGTAGGTAGATGGAAAAACTAATATGAGAACATTGGGATGCAGTGAAATGGGTGCTTCGGTATCTTAGAGGCACCAATGGTTATTGCATCACCTGTAATGGTAGTAGTGATTATGTATGTGGTTTTGTTGATTTGGCCTTTGTAGGTGATTTGGACAAGAGGAGGTCCACTACAGGTTATGTCTTTACTCTTGCAGGATGATCTATTAGTCGGTTGTCAAATATTTAAGGAAAAAATGATTTATCCACTACAAGGTTGAACATATCATTGTTTGGTGTTGGAGCATTAGAGCTTCCAAGCCATCAAGATTTTTGAAGAAAAGCTCCAAAAGGGGTTAGAATATTGTAAAGGAATTATAATACCTTAACTGTAAATATTCTTAGTTTCATTTAATTATTATAGAATAGTTCTAGAAAAGATATGAATAGGAGATATTTTTCCCATAAGTCAAAAGAAAAGTTGTCTTGAAAAGCATGAGAGATTTATGGAATAATTCATGAGAGATTTAGGGAATAAATTAGGGAGTGACTTAGGGATCTAGGAAAATCTATTTTTCTTCAAAAGTTGTATTTAGTGAATGTAAGCTTAAGGGAAAATCTAATGGCCAAATGAATGTGAGATTAGGCCAGGAGAGTAATGAATGCTTTTGTAATTGTTATGTAATTGTATGGACATGATTTTATTAATGAAAGAAATTTTCATTATGTTCACAAATTGTATGGTGTATCTATATGATTGATAATAGTTCTAATTTTTGCATGCTCTAGAATTCACTGTAAGTGAAAGAGGAGTTTATATGAAACAATTTTGCAGAACAAATTAAGGGATTGATGATGAAGTGATTTGTTGTGTGATATAGAGAAGGTGACTTTCCAGGAAAAGTCAAATTTTCCTACATCAAGTGGTATTAGAACAAGGATATGCTCTTTGGGAAATATAGAATTGAGTGAGAAAGCTTTTTTTGCGGGAACATAGCACATAGGAGCTTATGCAAAGGATGGAAGAGAAAATCTATTAAGATCTGACAGGTTATTGGTCTTGTGTTTTGTTTCAAGATTAATTAATTTGTAGATAACAACCATTACAACAAGTGTAGTTGTGATAGAGGAATAGGAAGCATGCAGATATCTGTGAGATATCTTAAGAGAAGGAATTGTGATAGGAACCCAACAACAAGATGAATTGCTAAAGAGGAAGAGGACAAGCGAAGTTCTCAATAAGTGAGTAGGGTATATGAAACAACCAAGAGAGAAAGGAGTGCTCAGAAAGAAGGTTCAAGTGAAGTGAACCAATGGCAAAGTTTAGAGGAGATAGCTTGGTGAGGTGTTGGCTAGATTCCAACTCACAAGTGGGCAAGGAGAGTTCATGAAAGAAGGCAGTGACAATGACTATAGATAGTCATGTCATGGGTTCACTGAGAAGTCACAATTAGATAAAATAAATTTCCAAAGCAGTTGGCATGAGGAAGATGAGGTAAGAGGAAGTTGAGAAAGAGATGACTGCGATGAAGGCACAATTGAATGTGCTTACGGAGCTGCTACAACAAGATGTTGAAGACCAACAATGTCTATGGATGTTACAGAAAAGGTGAAGTGGTACTAGTTGTAGATAAAGTTGAAACATAGATTAAGTATTCAACGGAGGAGTGAAGAACTCAAGGAAGCCAAGATGAATGTGTGCATTTTTGAAACAGAACAAGGACCATTATAACTTAGTGAGGATAGTGATGAGGATGATGATAATATATCTACAAAATATCTTACAAACTATGTGGAAATTTCAAAGGAGTATGAGGAATTGATCACTAAGTCATCTAGTGAGACCATAGAGTCTTATGGTTTTTAAAATAGTTATTTGTGTATGGTTTCAGGTGTTGATGAAGCTAACATTCATTTAAAACTATCATAAAAAGAGGAGATATGCTTTCCAAATGCATAAGATAAGAACAAAAGAAAACTTCTATTATGAAAGAAGATAAGACAACATTTTTTCATGTAGGTAGTCAGAGTGGAAATTATACACAATGGATAAATGCAGTTGATGGTGCAAAATTGTAGGAACCTATTAGTGGAGTGAGTAAGAGAAAGTAGGCTCATGCAGAGAGCCAAAAGAAGGATCAAGTAGATGATCAAGACCAACATCCAAATTCAATGCTTATGAAATTTGAGGAAGAAATCAAATTGTTGGAAAGATGGTTGAAACAACATGAGATTACAACCATAGATGTAAAGGGAGATGCTGAAAAAGAACAATTGATGTAGACAAAAGAAGATAAGATGATGGAAGGTGGGACAAGTGTGTCTCATAAAAATGAAATTTTATTTCATTTTCAGCAAGAAGATATAAAGCAAGAAATTTTCTTTGAAGATAATAATAAAGATGAAGTCAAAATTGATAATTTTGAAGAAGACAATAGTCCATTAGTTGTGGATCAGCAAAGGAGAAGATATTCAAGTGTAGAAAAATAATTTATCCACTACAAAGGTAGAATATATCATTGTATGATGCAGGAGCATTAGAGCTTCCAAGCCATCAATATTTTTGAAGAAAAGCTCCAAAAGAGGTTTCAATATTGTAAAGGAATTATAATACCTTAATTGTAAATATTCTTAGTTTCATTTAATTATTATAGAATAGTTTTAGAAAAGCTATGGATAGGAGAGATTTTTCCCATAAGGCAAAAGCAAATTTTCCTTGAAAAGCATGAGATGTTTATGGAATAAATAATGAGAGCTTTAGGGAATAATTCAGGGAGTGATTTAAGGATCTAGGAAAATCGATTTTTCTTCAAACGTTGTATTTAGTCAATGTAAGCCTAAGGGAAAATCTAATGGCCAAATGAATGTGAGATTGGGCCAATACAGGAATGAATACTTATGTAAGATTTTAGGCTTCTATGGAAGTTTTTTGCAGTGGTATGATCCGGATTATCCACAGTTTTGTGTTCATTCTGTCGACGTTTCAAACCCCAAAGAGGGTCCATCATCAGGACTAATAGAATATGAGTGAAAGCTTATTGAGAGAAGAGTCAAACGACCTGGGAATAAATAGACCTAGATCCCTAATTTTTAAGGAAGCCGACACTCATATGATTTCTTATTTATTTTATTTTAATATTTTATTCAAAGATTAATTTATTAGT
>APFE031147285.1:6166-18968 GCA_000404065.3 Pinus taeda | reverse complement strand
ATATGAATAAATAAATAAATAAAAATTATGAACCAAATTAAACTAATAAATTAATCTTTGAATAAAATATTAAAATAAAATAAATAAGAAATCATATGAGTGTCGGCTTTCTTAAAAATTAGGGATCTAGGTCTATTTATTCCCAGGTCGTTTGACCCTTCTCTCAATAAGCTTTCACTCATATTCTATTAGTCCTGATGATGGACCCTCTTTGGGGTTTGAAACGTCGACAGAATGAACACAAAACTGTGGATAATCCGGATCATACCACTGCAAAATACTTATGTAATTGTTCTATAATTGTATGGACATCATTTTATTAATGAAAGGAATTTTCGTTATGTTCACAAATTGTCTGGTGTATCTATGTGATTGATAATAGTTCTAATTTGTGCATGCTCTAGAATTCACTCTAAGTGAAGTAGGATTTTTATATGAAACACTTTTGTAGAACAAATTAAGGGCTTGATAATGAAGTGATTTGTTGTGTGATCTAGAGAAGGTGAATTTGCGGGAAAAGTCGAATTTTCCTCCATCAAGTGGTATTACAGCAAGGATATGATCTTTGGAAAATATATATTTGAGTGAGAAAGTTTTTTTGCAAGAACATAGCACACAAGAGCTTATGCAAAGGATGGAAGAGCAGATTTATTGAGATACGACATGTTATTGGTCTTGTGTTTTGTTTGACATATAATTAATGTGTAGATAGTAACCATTACAACAAGTGTAGCTGTGACAAAGGAAGAAGGAGCATGTAGATCTCTCAAGAGAAGGAATTGTGACAGAACCCAACAACAAGATGAATTGCTAAAGAGGAAGAGGACAAGTGAAAGTTCTCAGTAAGTGAGTAAGGTATATGTAACAACCAAGAGAGCAAGGAGTGCTTAGAAAGAAGGTTTAAGTGAAGTGAACCATTGGCCAAGTTTAGAGGAGATAGCTTGGTGAGGTGTTGGCTAGATTGCATCTCACAAGTGGGAAAGGAGAGTTCACTAAAGAAGGAAGTGACAATTACTATTAATAGTCATGTCAAGGGTTCAATTAGAAGTTACAATTAGATAAAATAAAATGCCAAAGTAGTTGGCATGAGGAAGATGAGGGATGGGTAATTTGAGAAAGAGATTATTGAGATGAAGGCACAATTGAATATGCTTATGGAGTTGCTACAACAAGATGTTGAAGATCGACAATGTGGATCGGTACTATGGAAAAAGGTGAAGTGGCATTGGTTGCAGGTGAAGTTGAAACATGGATTGAGTATTCAGTGGAGGAGTGAAGAACTCAAGGAAGACAAGATGAATGTGTGAATTTTTTAACTAGAATAAGGAACATTACTTGGTGAGGATAGTGATGAGGATTATGAGAAGATATCTACAAAATATCTTATGAACTATGTGGAAAGTTCAAAATAGTATGATGAACTGATCACTGATTCATCAAATGAGACCATAAAGTCTTATGATTTTAAAACTAATAATTTTTGTATGGTTGCAGGTGTTGATGAAGCTAACAGCCATTTAAAATTTTCATGCAAAGTGGAGATATCTTTTCCACAAGCATAAGAGAAGAACAAAAGAAACTTTTTGTTATGAAAGAATGTAAGACAATTTTTTCATGTAGGTAGTCAAAGTGGAAATTATACACAATGATAAATGCAGTTGATGGTCCACAATTGCAAGAACCTGTTAGTGCAATGAGTAAAAAAATATCAAGTAGGTGATCATGAACAACATTCTGATTCAATACTTATGAAATTTGAGGAGGAAATCAATTTTTTGGAAAGATGGTTGAAAGAACCTGATAATATAGCTATAGATGTAAAGGGTTATGATGAAAAAGAACAATTGATGGAGACAAAAGAAGATAATATGATGGAAGATGGGACAAGTTTGTCTCATAAAAATGAAATTTTATTTCATTTTCAGCAAGAAGATATAAAGAAGGGAATTTTCTTTAAAGACAATAATAAATATGAATTCAAAATTGATAATTTTGAAGAAGACAACAACCTATTAGTTGTGCATCAGCAAGGAAGAAGACATTCAAGTGTCTTTAACATCTTGGAAATGATGCATGAAGATGAAGAGTGTGAGCAGAGAAGTTATAAAAAAAATGAAATGACCATTGAGGTCATAAATTTTAAAATTCAGAGATTCAACTGTAAGTCACTCGTGATAGTAACATGTACCAGCAAGAGGAAAATTTGGACATGGAAATTGACAAGATGAGAATACTAATGATGAAAGTGCATGATGAATTGCACATGTATGTAAGAAGAGCAGTTGACTGTAGGAGGCAAATGACTATACAAGAGTGCATCAACAAAGAGAGTGGATAACTACAACATAAAGATTGGAAACATGGAAGGTTAAAGAAGACAATGATAACAAAAATATAGCAGCAACATGATGAAGCAAGTGATCAGTTATAGTACAAATTTTGGGATCTAGGAGGAATCAGGCATTAATGACACATGACCAGGAGGTCATGAATTTTTTCTAACTTGGGATTATGATGTAGGAGCATTAGAGCTTCCAAGGCATCAATATTTTTGAAGAAAATCTCCAAAAGGGATTTCAATATTGTAAATGGATTATAATTCCTTAATTGTAAATATTCTTAATTTCATTTAATTATTATAAAATAATCTTAGAAAAGTTATGGATAGGAGATAATTTTTCCATAAGGAAAAAGAAAAGTTTTTTTTGTCACTCACTCCATTATGAGTTTTCAGTTGATCAAAGTTGCTAAAGAGCACTGAAGTTTCAAGCCATCTTCCAGGCCACAAAAGTACTCAAGGCCAAATCAGACCCTCTCCATTAGAGAAAAGGCCAAATAAGAAGTTAGATCAGGTTAAAAGTACCCGTTTCAAGGCCACAAAACAAAGGAGAAATGGCTAAGTATCGGGCTCATCACAAATCGGGGCTTATTAAATTAGCGCCAAAGAGGAAGACATCAAAAGTACCGATCAGTCGATCGCTGATATCGCAAATCGCATATCGGTGGGTCTAGTCCATCGGATTATCAGGAATATCAGCAGACCAGGCTTATCGGTGATCAGATGGCATCGGAATTGGCGAATAAGTGGATTAGCAGGGGTACCACTCTAAAAACCTTGGCAATATCACAATTTTGTGATAATAGTGTAAAAATATGAAAGGGCTAAGAAAAATATTAATAAAGAAAAGCAAGGAAAAACCAAGGGCAGGCAACCCCTTTCTCTCTCACCCACAGGGGGCGCATGGCGGAATATGGTTGATTCCACATACCAAACTTCTCGTAGATCGGTGATCGACGATGTTGAATAGGACTGGGGTTAAATAGGCCGCAGTGTAGGGAAGTGTCAATATAATGTTAAATCACCACGGAAGGCCGAAAACCTTTAACAAAGAAAATCAATGCAAAAACAAGGACAGGCGAGCCTTTTTCTCTCTCCTATAGGGGGCCATGTGGAGGAATATGATTGGTCCTTATGAATCCACATGGCAGTTAACGTCATCTTAATGTGGTAGTATGGATATGACGTGGTGGTACGGAAGACACTTGTCATGCAGATTCGACATTTTGGGGGTCCTATGGGGGCATTTCTAGGTGACACGTAACAATGACTACATCACCCATTGCAAATTGCATATCGGTGATCGCACAATTCAAGGCCCTCCTCCATTATAGTCCCCCAAGGCTTGCGACTGTGATATGCAGGGGATCCTCCCAGATGCGATATTTTATTTTTCATATCTTATGGAGCCTTCGCGTTCGGATAGTCGCCTTGCGCTATCAAAATAGGTGAAGGGGCTTATCTCTCTCGTATTGCGATTGCGATTCCTTCAGTGGGGCTCACCCCACAAGATCGATAATCGTAGGGTTCAAGAGGATATACAAAGGGAAAACATCAGAAATTGTCGTAGTGCGGGATTTCATGTATTAAAGGAAAAAGGCTTGCGGATAGCCTTTTAAAGGCTCTAACACCTTCAGGCTAAGCACTTGGTTCAAGCCCCTAGTCATATGAAGGAAATTACAGAAAGGGGTCGAAGTAAAGGGGGCTAAAGGGGATCGGGACTTGCATGTTTCGCAATGTTTTAAGTGATAAAGGCCAACACTAGAAAATCCTCCATATTACACCATGAGCGCATCACCAGTCATATCAAGGTGTTGATAGTGTAGGAAAGGATTTTAAAGGCGTGATGGGTCGGCACTAAAAGGAATGAGTTGATTTAGAAAGGCCCATTGTGACACGGAATCAAGGTCGGTGCTGAAAAGAGTTAAAAGGGACGTAGTAGCTCAGGAGGATTTAATTATCAGGCATTGTGTCCCACACAGAGGGAAGATGAAGTACCACCCAAGGGTCTCTTGTTTCAATATTGATATATGAAACTAATGACACCCACTCCCAGCTTTGAATATGAATAGTTCAAGCAGTAAATGATGAAGCGATGAGGGTCAGCTGAGTAACACAGGAGGCCAAGTCGTGAGCACAATCCAACCTGAAGTAATGACGATCATAGGGATGGGCGCGAAGATATATTCTTATCATGTTCATTTTGATTTTGACTGAATTTCTTTCCTGAATGTGCCTCCCTTCAATGGGGAAATTAATTTTGTAATGTTCTTGGGCCACAAAGCCATCCTTGGCCAAGACAGCTAATCAACCTCACAACTGAGACTTGGCCTAAGATATTTTGATGTAATGAATGATCAACACTCCTCCTCTCCTGATAAATAGGAGGAAGAAAGAGTTAAAAAGGTTCAGAAATTCTAAATAAAAAACTACATGCTATTTTTAGATTGTACGGCTTTGTAATACATATCTTTCATAATATCAAGGAAATGGTGGTGATTCCCCCTTCAATTATTATAGTATGTTATCCCTCTGTTAAAACCCATTTTATTTTCATGTTTCTTCTTTGAATTCATGCAATCATAGCTACTAGAAATATTTCAAGCTTCCTTATAGATTCATTTGTATCGATATGTTAATGCAAGTGCCTATAACTATACCACGGATTCATTTGTATCGACATTGTTAATGCATGTGCCTGTATCAATTATTGAAATTATATCTTTAAATTTGCACTACATGAATGATAGCATTCAACCCCTCCTTTATCCATTATATTTACTAGTAACTCAAATAAGTATAGAAATTCTTAATGCCTCAAGCTTTATGTGTTAAGTGTAGAATTCTTGAAGCCTTATGCTCTATGGGATGATTTTCTCTTTCTCCTTATCCTCTCTCGTCTGTTATTTAAAATCTTATTAAATTTTAAGTCCTTGAACTACTCGACCTCCACTCTTTATGCATATTTTTGAGATTTGTACATGTGAAGAAGTACTAGAAATTCATGTCTTACTCCTTTCGGTGAATGAACCAACCCATTATATGTGTGTGTGTGTGTGTGTGTGATGCCTCCATTTCTAGAAAACCATATGAGACACACAGAATATAAATGTGCCAAGGCACTGGTCTTGTAAGCAATTGAAGGTTGTCCCTAGGAGCTACAACATCTTCAAGCGTTGTTGTCGGGTAAAGTATTGACAGATTTTCTCCCTGGGATACAACAAATTGAACACACTTTGTGTAGGTGAGCAAAGACGTTTTGATTGCATCCACATCACCTTGGTGACTCCACACACCCCCTCATCATTTCATCATCCTGGCTT
Source organism: Pinus taeda (assembly GCA_000404065.3). Lineage (NCBI taxonomy): Eukaryota > Viridiplantae > Streptophyta > Pinopsida > Pinales > Pinaceae > Pinus > Pinus taeda. The sequence continues at coordinate 13,307 of APFE031147285.1, read as the reverse complement.
TTAAGAAGCCTCACACTCGTTGAGATACTCTCGGCAGAAAGCCCAATTTGTAGCTGACCCAGAGAAAATAATTTTCTGAAAAATCTAGAAGGAGAAAACTCCCATTGCCTGTACTACCATCCCATCAGTCTTTGAAGCCTCCTCATCCAGTTCTCAACCTTTTGTTACTCACTACTCAGGAATTACCCCTCAATCCCTTACATACCCTTCTTACAGTCTACCCACTCCTGCCATTATGTTCTTGGGCCAAGTTCCTCAGGCGAGTCTCAATCCCTCTCCATTAATCCATATGGCTCTTCCAGGTTTTTTGCGAAATAAATATGTACCTCTTAATTTACCTCAGCCTCTAAGTGTTATACCCCAATACTATCTAAAGCTTCTATCTAGGTTCAATGGGGAGGATGATACCACTACGCAGAGGCACATTGAGACCTTTTGTGCCTTTGCTAAGAACCTAAACGTGGAACAATTGGATGTGGTCATGAGACTTTTTGTACAGTCCCTGGATGGAGAATCTAGAAAATGGTTCAAGGCCTTACCCAATGCCTCCATCACTACCTGGGAGGAACTTGAAAACTCTTTCACAAATAAATGGGGTGAAAAGAGAAATCATGAGTACCTGCTCACAAAGTTTAATGCCATAAAGAAGAAGCCAAAAGAGGATATCTCAAAATTTATAAAAAGATTCAACAAGCAGTATAATAACCTACCAGCTGAGATAAAGTCTCCTCCAGCTGCTCCTCGAGTAGCTTTTTAGGGAGTTCTTGAATCAGACTTTGGCTTTACTCTGAGGGAAAGGAAGTCTCTCACTCTAGATCAAGTCCAAATCGATGCACTTGAGGTGGAAGCAAATTTCACCTCAGTAGAAAAGTCAAGAGGAAAGCAAGAACCTACTGAGAATAAAAGGGGAAAAAAGAGGCATCCTCCTCTAGTCGAGATAGAGAATCACCAGAACTGAAGTTGGATGAACTGGAAAAACTCATCAGGAGTTTATCGCAGAAGGTTGGAAAGCTTGAAATTTAGAACAAGAGCCTCCCCAAACAGAATTCTCAAGTCAAAAAATCAGGTTACAACCCACAATATAGAAGGCCTCCATTACAAATACTTCCAAGGGAGAGAAAGGAACATCTTGACCAAATCCCTCATCCTCTATATCTAGAAGATGATCCCAATGAACAATCGTCAAATACACATGAGATGCAAGGAAACTTGTATTTTTCTTTCTCCGGAGAATAACATGAGAATATGGCTCACCAGGAGGCTAGTCATGATGGGGAAGTAGCAGCAGAAGAGGAAGATATAGATTATTATTGAAAACAGTTTACAGATTTCATGCAAGCATGGTCACAACGTAAGTATGATCTAAGATATTCAAAGAAGATGTCAAGAGAACCAGAACTACATGAGGGACTGTTCTCCAAGTTATTCCTCCAGTACTAGATAAAAGGAAAGGCAAGCTAAATATTGACCCTTCCAGGATGAAAATCCACTCAAATAAGGAAAGCAATAGTTCAGAGGGACACACAGGAAAGGAGGCACCTGTTCTGTTGAAAACTGCCAATGGTAAGGAAGAAGGAATATAGCCATGAGGTATAGAAAAATTCCAACCAACATTTAATCTCTAGAAGGAGCTTGAAAGGTAAGAATTCATGTTCCTCTAACTAGGCTTCTAAAGTAGCCTAATTATAAAGCTTAGGTCTCTCAATTCATGCATCCACCTACCTTAGCACCAACTCATGATAATTTAAACCTCTAAGAGGAGAGGCCAATGGCTGCTTTTGGGCTTCGTGTGGAAGAGTTAGATCCTTCTACTACAGCCTTCTATGCAACCCTAGTAATCCATGACCTCTTACTACATAATTGCATGTTGGATTCCGGAGCCTCACACAACCTCATGCCATTAATAGTGATGGAACAACTAGGCTTGGATACCACCAGAACATACAAGGACATGTACTCCTTTGACTCTAAGAGATTCAAGTGTTTAGGGATGATAAAGGATCTGATGGTAAAACTGGCTTAGATCCCTGTGAGGAGTGTGGTAATGGACATAGTGGTGGTTGATATTCCTCCTCGGTTCAACATGATCTTATCTAGATCTTAGGGTTACAAAGTGGGGGGCACTATCAAGTTAGATTTGACTTATGCCACTATTCCCACTTTTGGACGTGAGCAAAGGAGGTTCTACAAAGAATCCATGTTTGTAAAAACTGTGACCCCGGCTAAAGGCTCAGAACATTCCCTAGTGCATGGGAAAGAAAGTGACCTGTCCTGCCTATTCCTAGAGGAAGATGAGACCTTATTAGAGGAAGAATTAGTACACATAAAAAGGTAGTTAGAGCACTATTACAAAAATGAAAATGAAGTATGGAAATTATAATTCGACGGAGAAAACTCTAAAGAGGGAAATGGAGCTGGGATATTGTTGGTATCTCCAGAGGGTAGCCTCATACCCCTCTCATTCAAGCTGGAATTTGAGGTGACCAACAATGTGGCGGAATATGAAGAATTGCTCGTTGGGTTACAAATGACAAAAAATATGAATGTTGAATGCCTTACGATCTATGAAGACTCAAAGATGGTCGTAAGGCAAATCAGAAATCAATGCAGGGCCAAACCCCAAATTGAGTACCTATCAGAATGAAGTGTGGGATCTAATTGATATCTTATTCCTAACCTTTAATATCCAATTTCTACCCAGGGAAGGAAGCAATATGGTTGACTCCCTTGTTGTAGTAGCAAGCAACTTGAGGCCTCCTCAAAATCTACTCCTCAGATATGAGGTAGAAGTTAGATACAGACCCTCAATACATGATAATGTCAAGCACTGGCAGGTATTTGAGGATGACGAGCAGGTGAAAAGATTTGTAGAAGTCATTGGGGAGTTCGCCCACTCCACCATCAATCAAGAAGAAGAAGAAGTATATCAAGAAGCCAATTCATGGAAAGACACAGTGGTTGGGCGCAAAATTTTGGAACTGAAAGGGAATACCATCCCTCGCGGACTAGTCTCACTGGAAAGGATTTTTAATAAGGAAGACATAGTCTCCAAACCCATGGACCTAGATATAGATGATCAAGTAGAAGACTACAACATCGTATCAGATGAGGGACACTACATGATTAGGCTATCAAAAGGAATCCCCTTGCAATATAGACAAAGTTATTTAAATCTATTCAAAATATACAAGGGTGTATTTGCTTGGTCTTATGAGGATTTGAAAGCATTTGATATTAACATCATTCAACATAAGATTCCTTTGAAGAGTGGAATAAAGCCATGTAAATAGAAACTTAGGTAGATAAATCCACTTTCACTCCCCTCCATTAAAAAAGAGGTGAGAAGTATGTTACAGGCAAAGATCATAGTGCCTTTAAGGTACTCTGAGTGGGTGGCCAACCTAGTCCCTATCTAGAAAAATACGGAGAAATAAGGCTATGTGTAGATTTTCGGAATCTAAACAGGGCGTCGCTGAAAGACAACTACTTGTTGTCTAAGATGGATCATATATTACAGAAGGTGGTTGGCTCAGCCAGAATGTTCATGATGGATGGGTTCTCTAGCTACAACCAGGTGGCAATCCACCATGAGGATCAAAAGAAAACTGCTTTCACCACCTCGTGGGGAACATTCATGTACGCTCACATGCCCTTCAGTCTAATTAATGCAGGGGCCACATTTCAGAGAGCCATTGACATAAATTTCGTAGGGGAGCAAGACAAATTCACAGTGTTTTACTTAGATGATATCATAGTCTTTTCTCAGACTAATGAAGAGCACCTCCTCCATTTAAAGCTCACCTTTGAACTCTTTGAACTCTAAGAAATCTCAGTTCACTCTGAGTGATGGGAAGATACTAGGACATATAGTAGGGCAAGAAGGTGTGAAGATTGATCCGAAACGAGTCAAAGCCATCAGCCATATTCCTCTGCCCAAGATTAATAAAGAGGTTCAAGACTTTCTGGGGAGAATAAATTTCTTGAGGAGGTTCATACCCAACTACACAGAAATTGTCAAGGGTATTACGGGCATGCTCAAGAAGGAAAATGAAGTCAAATGGAGCCCTTTCCCCAAACATTCTTTCATTAGAATTAAGGAAGCTTTGCTCAAAGCCCCGGTACTGGTCAACCCCAACTATTCAATGTCTTTCTACATCTTTTCTTTCACCTCTCCACATATTATTGTCACAATGTTGCTACAGAAAAATAAAGATGGTTATGAACATCCCATCGCTTTCTTTAGCCAAGTCCTAAGGGATGCCTAGATGAAATATAGCATCTTCGAGAAACAATCCTACACACTAGTCAAGGCTTTGAAGGCATTTCGTATGTACGTGCTACAATTAGAAATCACAACTATTGTCCCAACAAAAGTAGTCAAGGACATCTTGGTGCAAGGAGACAGTGAAGGAAAAAGGAGTAGGTGGATAGCTAAAATACAAGAATATGAGCTAGAAATAAAGCCTACCAAGATCATAAAAGGCTAGGGGTTGGCCAAGGTTTTATCTGAATCTAATTGCCAAGATTTCAAGATAAACTTGATCACAAAGGAAGGCAGACTAGAGGATCATTAGAGCGGGATTAAAACATCTGAGTAGAAAATCTATGCCAAATATGAGGGATCACCCTAGTATAAGAACATTGTTCATTATCTCTTATTCTCGAGGAGCTTGTTGGGGCTAGATAAATCCAAATACCAAAGTTTGAGATTGCAAGCACAGAAATATATCATATCCAATTGCCTACTCTACTGGAAGGACCCGGTGGGGGTATTGTTGTTATGTTTGGTGGAGGGTAAAACCCAGAAGGTGATTGAGGATTTTCACGGAGGATTTTGTGGAGGTCACTACAACTGGAAGACCACAACACATAAAATCCTCAAGGTAGGATTCTACTAGCCTGCGCTGTTTGGGAATGTTCATTCCCAGGTTAGGTCGTGTCAAAAGTGCCAAGTGTTTGTTGAGAGGATAAAGCTTTCTCCTCTCCCCTTGATTCCAGTACATGTGGAAGAATCTTTCAGATAGTGGGGACTAGATTTCATAGGAGAAATAAACCCACCATCTAGTGGCCAACACAAGTGGATATTGATGACTATGGATTATTTCACCAAGTAGGTAGAGGCCATCTCAGCCAGAAATGCTACGGACTCAATGGTAATCAAATTCATGAAGGAGAACATACTATCTCTCTTCAGTTGTCCCTTCAAAATTATCATTGATAATGCTTAGGTCTTCAAATCTACCAAGTTCACCAACTCCTACCATAAATTCAACATCATCATCAGGCAATCCACTACCTACTATCCTCAAGATAATGGCTTGGCTGAGTCCTCAAACAAAACAGTGGTGAGGGTGCTAAAGAAGACGCTCGTTGAGAATCGAAAGAACTGGGAATCCCAAATAAAGTTTTCCCTATGGGTCAACTGGGTAACACCTAAACAATCCATGGAGAAACCACCTTTTGAGCTAGTGTATGATAAGGTTGTAGCCTTCCCAATCCAATTAGCAATGTCGGTGGTGAGGTTACTACAAGAAGAAGAGGAAAATCCAACCTTAACGTGAAGGATAAACTAGTTGGTCGAGCTTCATGAGAATAGAGAACAGGTGGGGGCCAAATTTTCAAATTACCAACAAAATATGAAATCCTTGTTTAACAAGAAGGCCAAGGATCGACCTCTCCAACTAGGAGATTTAGTTCTCCGTTGGGACGTCCGATGGGAATACAAAGGAAAACAAGGAAAATTCAATCCGCTATGGTTCGTCCCTTTCAAGATTGCAGAAGAAAGAGGAAATAACACATACATGCTTTAGATCTAGATGGTGAAGCTCTGGAACTATGGTAAATGGCTAGTTCCTTAAACTTTATTTCCAAAACTAGAGGTACCTGTCTGACACCCATTGTAAATACCAATGTGCGTATTGTAATTGTTATATGTAATTTTCAGTTTATGTTGAAAACTCCATTTTCACATAATTATAGTTTGTTTAAAAATGACTCCATTCCTAATGGAAGGAAGGCTACTGGTCTGCAGGTTCTCAACACCTTTCCAACAAGGCACTATCCCCAATTGGAGCCAATATTGTCACTCACTGCATTATGAGTTTTCAGTTGATCAAAGTTTCCAAAGAGCAGTGAAGCTTGAAGCCATCTTCCAAGCCACAAAAGCACTCAATACCAAATCAGACCCTCTCCATTGCATAGCTCTCTGAAAAAGATTTCCAACGGTATATAGAAGTCTAAAAATGGACTCCTCGATCAGAAGTTAGAGAAGATAAAAGGTACCCCTTTCAAGGCCACAAAACAAAGGAGAAATGGCTAAGTATTAGGCTCATTACAAATTACAAATCGGGGCTTACTGAAGCAGCGCCAAAGAGGAAGACATCAAAAGTTGTGATTGGTCAATCACCAATATCGTAAATCACATATCGGCGGGTTTGTCCATCGCTTATCAGGCATATCGATGGGACCAGGCTTATCGGTGATCGATGGGCCCTGAGAGTTCATCGCAATCGACGAATCGACAAATTAGTAGGGGTACCACTCTAAAAACCTTGCAATATCACAATTTTGCAATAATAGTGTAAAACACCGAAAGGGCCAACAAAAAGATTAACAAAGAAAAGCAAGGAAAAACTAAGGGCATGCAGCCCCTTTCTCTCTCCTCCATGGGGGGCATGTGGCAAAATATGGTTGGTCTCACATACGAGACTTCTCACAAATCTTTGATTGGCGTGCTGAATGGGACTGGGGTTAAATAGGCCATAAAGTGGGGAAGCATTGATATAATATTAAATTATCAGGGAAGGTCGAAAACCTTTAACAAAGAAAATCAATGCAAAAACAAGGACAGGAGAGCCTTTTTCTCTCTCCTCTAGGGGGGCACATGGTGGAATGTCATTGGTCCTTATGAATCCACATGGTAGATGATGTCATCTTGACGTGGTAGTACGAAAAACATGTGTCACACAAATTCGACATTTTGGGGGTCCTGTGGGGGAATTTTTGGGTGACACATGTCACCACTCACAGAGTGACACGTGGCAGTGATGACATCACCCATTACAAATCACATATCGACAATCGCATAATTCAAGGCCCTCCTCCACCATAGTCCCCCCAGTCTTGTGATTGCGATATGTGG
>APFE031147272.1:0-29527 GCA_000404065.3 Pinus taeda | reverse complement strand
TTTTATAACTATTGACTCTTTCATATTTATTATGATATTTTTTTAAACAATATATGACAATTTAAGTTTGAGGTTGGCAATTATAACTCATTAGTAATGAATTATGAACATGATGCTTCATGAAAGTTGAAAGTTGTTTCATATCATCTCATTTTATAACATTTCATTTCATGTTAGATATTATTTGTTGTAATGGTTACACTTAGCTTACAAGTACAACTTTGATGATCAATGACGATAAATGTTATATATTGAATTTTGAAAGTTGGAAACTTTAAGATTGATGAACCATGAGACTCAATATGTTGTATGTTACTATGTTACTAACTTGTGGATGTGGTTGATGAAGATTATAACTTCTAGATGATTGTTGTTATATGGTTCAATCTATGTTTTGGTATGTTCTTTTATATCTAATTCATTATTCTACATGTTTTTGTTGACATATATGTATCAAAATATAAAAGATATATATATTATATAAAAAATGCTCCGGAATTCACTCCCAAACCGGGAGCTTCTGAAAATGTCGCTCTCGCTCCCCGCTTTTGATCCCACTCCCAAGTAACACTGGTTGAGGACAAGTTCAGTACGAATTTCTAGGCAGAGGGATTGCGCAGAGGTCTTTGGCAACAAACTCGTGGTGCATAGAAGAGCAGTCATCCAGAACAAGGAGAGCAAGGAGTCAATGATTATAGGTTAATCAAGCATCCTTGGGGTGTTTTCAGAGGGATTTGCAGGCTGTTTCCTGCAAGTCAAATTTGGCAATAGCAGTTGGGGAGAGGCTCCAAGGAGGCCGAAAATCCAAAGTCAAAACCAGAGAAATTCCCTTCTGGGTTTTTCTAGGTTTTGTCCAAGGAGTCTAAGGCTGAAAGGATATAATTTTTTGGGCAGGTTTTGGGCACATTCCAGCAGGTCTAAGTTCAGCAGGGCAATAGTTTTACTAGGAGAGCGCAGTGCAAAGTGGTGTAGCAACTGGGCAGCCTTCAGCTCAGCGATTCCACCACCCGGGTTTGGTCCATCTTGTCCTTGAGACAATCCCAGGTGCACCATCTCATTTATATTGTACCTATGCTCTTAGATTTTATAATATCTGGCTCAGCAGTTCTAGATTTACAGTGTTTTATGGGTGTATAATGCATGTTTTTAATTTTATGTTGCTGCACTGTTTATTTGTTTAGAATATCACTTATATTCCTACCTAGGAACATTACAAAAGTTCATTGGGTTGCTACAAAACACATTTTTAGGTATCTTAGGGGCATCATTGAGTTTAGACTTCGATATACACAAGTGGATGGAATGAAGCTGGAGGGCGTCACAGAAACAGGAACATCAATTTGAGTTGTTCCTAAGTGTTGGATCAATAATTTTTTCCTGGTTTAGCAGGAAGCAAAGATCAATTACATTGAGCTTAGTGGAGGTTGAGTATATAGCTGCCAGTCTGGCAGCATGCAAGGCCATTTGAATAAGAACGCTACTTGTAGTATTATTTGGGCAGGAGCTAGAACCTACAATTATTCACTGTAACAACCAAAGTTGCATAAATATCTTTGAAAATCTAGTGTTCCATGATCATTCAAAGGATATTGACATCTATTGTGCAGAGAGGTACAATTAGACTCTAATACATCTTGAAAAAAGCACAAGTTACAAACATTTTGACCAAGTCACTCATGAAGGCAAGTTTGTCTACTTCAGAGACAAGTTGGGAGTAGTGTAGAACACATTCCTCTCTAAGAGGGAGTGTTGAATGGAGTAGAGCAAGAGGTGATTCTGCACTTTCCTAGGTGTCACGACATGTAGAAATCTTAGATAATTTCACTCAACCAAAATTAATTAAAAATTTTAATTATTTCCTAATGTTAGACTTTGTAAAAATTAAAAAGTGCAAAGTCAACAGAAGATTAGATTGTGGCCATTGATTTTCAAAGAGCAAGGGTGAATCTCAGCCCTTAGATACTTCTGGAAGGACAAAGTCACTCTATAAAGAGGAAATAAGGCTAAGTTGAAAATTGATTGAGTGACACAACTTGTGTTCAGAGTGCTCAGAAAGAGAAGGTCAATTCAATGAGTCGGAAATCATTTGGATTGTTTCAACATCAAAGAGGGAAAGGAAGAGAATCATACGACTTGGCTCTTAGCTAATCAAGCAAGAGGGAGGTCGAGTTCAACTCAACCGCACCGTATGGCCATCACACCTAGCCATACGCCGTACAACCTTAGTTGTACAAGCCACAACTTCTCAGGCTCAAGACAAACTGAGTGAAGGCACTGAACAACAAGAATAATTTGCTGAAAAGAGTTTTACCCAACTGTACTTTTATCTGAAAATTTGTTGAAGCTAACCAGAACACAAGTTTGCAGGTTTTCCACAGAGTTTAGGTTTCCTGGGTATTTTTGGTCTTTATCTTTTATGTTGTGTTTGTCTTTAGTCTTTTAATTTTCTACTATGCATGCTATTGTTAGAAACTCAGTGGTGTTTACAATTTGAAATTCAATTCTGCACATTTAGTTTTGCATTTATTGGCATAAAAATTTAGTAAAATGTAAATCAGATTGCTAAGTTTTAAAAGTCTAACTGTCTCTACATATAAATAAAAGGAATGGATTGAAAAAATTAAAGTTGGGGACAACAGTGAAACCCACCCTCAAAGGTTGATTGAAAGGAAAGTCTCTTGACAAAAATGGATTTGAAATTTGTGTGAAAAAGAAGATGGTCAATGAATTTCAGAACAGGAATCCTTTAATTTTTTTTCTGAAGGTGCACCCAAAGGAAATCTAGGAAGATCATGAGTGGGTGTAGCCATATTTTAACTTGGTGGTAAGTAGTGTCCAACCTTTAAGGGATGGGATATGTTACCCCTCTTTCATCAAGGGTACTCCAAAACTTTTCGACCATGCCATTTGTAAGCCCAAATGTATGCAATTTATATCCTTGTAAGGCTATATGGGATGAAGTGTAAAAGTGTATAATAAATCTGTAATGGTAGACAGTCAAGGCTAGTCTTCTTAGCTTCGTCTTCATGATGCCTAGTTTTATGGCTCTATTGACTATCCCTTGGTGTTAATTTTTGTAGCATCAGACAAGTGTTGTAGTTCCGACTTTGGTCTAAGAGGCTGAGAAACAAAAGATCTCCAACCCAGAAAAAGTTTCGAGAGAAAACACCTAAAGACATCTCAATTAAATTAATTGATCAATAATTAAAAATTTCCTAAGTCTAACTTAGGGAAATCAATTAATTAAAGGGAATTAATTGAGAAATGTGAGAATGCTTTGTGAGAATGCTCTAGAAACTCACACTAATTGAGTTAGATATTATATTAGTCATTGATGGGGATCTAATCATGGTTGTTGGTTCACCAATGAGAGATTATAAGAGCAGGACATTGGGTTGGAGATAGACACACTAGTAGAGTGAGTTCCTTGGCAGATCGAGCTATCCATTTGCATAGGTTGAGTAGAGAAGAAGAGTTTGAGCCAAAAGGGATGCAAAGATAGAGAAGGACTAGAGATGGTGATTCCGAAGGAGTTTCTAGTTTCGGGGAGGAAACAACAAGAGGCCGAGTTTTTCCTCAGTGAGGTTGCACAGGAAGCTTCAAAGGAGGGTTCAATTTAACTGGAGAGAGGGTCAATCAGTTGCTAGAGGCCGAGAGAAATTCTAGAAGGCCAAGCGAGTCATTCTTAGAGTCTGAGTTTGGAAGAACGACAATATCAGAGCAGTTCTAGAGACAGTAAGGTTTGGCCTGCGCAAAGGCTGACACAATGGTGTTGAAGCAACCAAGTTGAGCCAATTTCAGAGCTGAGATCAGTGTCAAGTGAGACAAAAATTGTCTCACTAATTTTTGGCCAGATTATCTTGCTGAGGATTGCCAGATTGGCATCTAGATTTTTGAACTCATATTTCACTGTTGAATAATAATAATAAAACCCTCATCTGCTGCACTGATTTTCCCACATTGGGCTTCTTCACGGACAAATGTCCAAAAATAATGGTGTCAATTTTATTGTGTGTGTGCTTTATTTTCTCAGTTCTTGTTTTTATTTTTCGCATTATTTTTATGGTGAAGAAATTGCAGTGTGATTTATTCGTTATTTTGTTGTAACTAAATAAACTGCATAATTAATGAGTTAAAGGAATAAATTTTGATTTTTGCATTTTAAGGAATTTTCACATGGTATCAGAGTAGTGTTGAAGACAAATCAGGAGCTCAGTAGTAGCAAGGGAGAAATTTCTCAGTTCAGAGAGAATTTGAGTGAATATCTTCTAGGTCTGAGCAGAGGTCCAACCAGGCAGTGTGAATTGTTGAGTAGCTTGACTTCCAGAAATTGAGTTTCTAGTGGCAAGTGTGAATTGCAAGAAAACTTGTGTGATTGCAGGAAAAGAAAGTTCCTGTAATTACGGGAAAAGTTTGAATAGCCTAGTAGAAGTTCCAGCAGCAACGTTATTGTCAGGGAGTAGTCACGGTGCGCAGATCAGAGATTTCGTTGAGCAGATCTGGGCGCAGTGATTTTGCAGAAGGTTTCGCAACAACAGATTAACACTAGGCAGAAGAGAAAAAGCACTTAGAAAGAAATTTCGAGAATTTCTCAAAGGGTTTCTAGATCTAGCTTTGAGGACGAGATACGAGATTTTTAGTTGCAGTAGGCCATAGCAGCTTTGCGAATCAGTGAGTGTGAGCTTCAGGAGGAGCAGATCGTGTGCTAGATTTTGAAGGACTTTTGGAAGGTACAACGAGTTGCCTAGTTGAGCTAGCAAGCATTGCGAGTATCGCAAAAGGACATCTTAAGGCAAGAAGTAGAAGATTTGCACATTTCCTAAGGAAGTGCAAGTAGTGATAAGGATGGCTAAGCAGGAAAGATAAGGATATTTCCAGATCTAGTCTCCAGTTATTTGAGTTTCATGGATTTTTCTAGTTTTCTAGACATGGTCATACGAAATTGCTAGGAGATGCTGTGTGAGTTAGCTAGAATGCAAATTTGGGTAGCAGATCAACTTCCAGTTTCCAGAGACAGGTGCCAAAGGAAGTATGAGTTATCCAGTGTGAGTTGCAAAGCGAAGAAGGGTCCCACCTAGGGACTAGGCCAAAAAGGAGATTGTGGGGCACTAGATCCAAGAGGAGTACGAAACTCTAGTGTGCAAGATGGGAAGGATCCAGTGCAAAATCAACAAGGAGATCAGTCAGATCAATTCTAGTTGTTGCAACAAGATCATCACCTTTGCTATGGGGGTCCACAATATCATAGTAGCAGGTTCAATGTCAGCAGATGCAATCAATCAGTACACATGAGACAGTTGCAAAGCTAGTTGCAGTGACATGGGCAGTGTGAATTGCCCAATTGCAAGATGAAGGTGCAGTCCTAGCCAAACGATTCCCGGCGTAGAACTACACAGTCTAGTTTCCAGTGCAGGAGAATAATGTGACTTGCCAAGAGGGAATAGAGAGATTTCCCATAGGGAGAACAAGACTCAGAGGGAGTCTAGTTTAAAGGAAGAAGCCCTATGGAAGCTAGAGCTTCAGGATCTAGGGAGATGAGAGTCATTATTGCAATATTTGCAGCAATTGTGTAGAGATTGTAGCAAAGCAGTAGCAACAATGGTATGAGTATATCAGAGTTCAGAGTTGCAATAGCAATAGCAATAGCAGGAAAGAGAAGGAGATTTCCAAATCTAGTTTCCAGTTATTTGAGTTTCATTGATTTTTGTAGCTTTCCAGAGGTGGTTGTACGAGATTGCCAAGAGAGGCCATGTGAGTTAGCCAGAATGCAGATCTGGGTAGCAAATCGACTTCCAGCTGTTGGAGTCAGGTGCCAGAGGAAGTATGAGTTATCCAGTGCGAGTTGCAAAGCGAAGAAGGGACCCAACCGGGGATTAGGCTTGAAAAGAGATAGTGGGGCACTAGATCCAGGAGGAAGGGGAGTATGAAACTCCGGTGTGAAGGATGGGCAGGATCCAATGTAGAAGCAACAAAAAGATAAGTTAGATCAGTTCTAGTTGTTGCAGCGGGATCATCAACTTTTATACAAGGGCCCACAGTATCATAGTAGCAGGTTCAGTGTTAGCAAGTGCAATCAGTTAGTACACGTGAAGCAGTTGCAAAGTTAGTTGCAGTGAAATGGGCAGTGTGAATTGCCCAGTTGCAGGATGCAGGTGTAGTTCCAGTCAAACGATTCCTAGCACAAAACTATACAATCTAGTTTCCAGTGTAAGCGAGCAGTGCGAGTTGCAGGAGGGAGTACAGAGATCTCCCATAGGGATATTGAGACTCAAAGGAAGTCTAGCTTCAAAGAGAGTAGCCCTATGAAACCTAGCCCTTCAGGATCTGGGGAGATAATACTCATTATTGTAGTAGTTGCAGCAACAATGCAGAGATAGCAACAGAGTAGTAGCAACAGTAGTATGAGTAGATCAAAGTTCAGAGTTGCAGGTTTGGATAGGGTCCATAGAGGAGTAACAAAATTTGCAAGTTATTCCTCATATGGATCATTTCCACTACTACAAGGACCCACAATTTTCAGTAGTAGATAGATCAGTGTTCATGATGGCGTAGTCAAATCTTGAGGGACAGTTGCAGAGCTAGTTTTAAGTCAGAAGTTGAGGGGCGAGAGTAGTTACAGCGCAAACAATTACTTAGTGGACAGTGCAGAGGCTAGTTGTAGTTAGAGAGACAGGAGACAGTTGCAGAGCCAGTACAAGGATACAATTGATTCAAAGTTTTTGTTCTCAGTTGCAGTAGTTGCAAGAGCAACAATAGAATGAGATCAGTTGTAGCGCAAAGCAATGTTGGCAATAATACAATTGGTATAGTGTAGTGTCAATAGCAATACAGATGCAGTATGGTTCAACTACAGAGTCGCAAATGAATCAAAGTATGCACAATAGTTGGTAGACAATGGAAGTTTGTCACAATTGTCAGACATCAATAGCGCGAGGAGGTCCAGGTTATAGGATATTCATTAGGTGTTGTGCAGAGATGAAAGAATACTCTCCCCGCTAAGAGGGAATTTTAGGTTTTGTAGCATCAGACAAGTGTTCTAGTCTCAACATTGGTCAGAGAGGCTAAGAAACACAAGATCTCAAAAACCCAGAAAACGTTTCAGGAGAAAACACCCATAGACAACTCAATTAAATTAATTGATCAAAAATTAAAAATTGCCTAAGTCTAACTTAGGGAAATCGATTAATTAAAGGGAATTAGTTGAGAAATGTGAGAATTCTCTAGAAACTCACACGGTTTGAGTTTTAGATGATCTTAGCTATTGACAAGGATCTAATCATGGTTGTTGGTTCACCAACAAGAGATTATAAGAGTAGGACATTGGGTTGGATATAGACACACCAATAGAGCGAATTCCTTGGCAGATTGAGTTATCCAGTTGCAGAGGTCAAGCAGAGAAGAAGACTTCAAGCTAGAAGCGACACAAAGGAAAAGAGGGAGCAGAGATAGTGATTTTGGAGGAGTTTCTAGTTTCGAAGAGGTAGCAGCAAGAGGCTGAGTTTTTCCTAAGTGAGGCTGCACATGGATAGTGCAGGCAACTTCAGAGGAGTGCTCGATTAGTTGGAGAGAGGTTCAATTCAGTTTTTGGAGGCCAAGAGAAATTCCAAAAGGCCAAGTGATTCATTATCAAAGGCTAAGTTGGGAAAAACAACATAAAAGCAATTCTGGAGGCAGTAATATTTGGCCTACATAGAGGCTAACACAAGGGTGTTCAAGTGGCCAAGTTGAGCCAGTTTCAAAGCTGATATTAGTGTCGGGCGAGACAAAAATTGTCTCACTAATTTTTGGCCAAATTATCTTGCTGAGGATTTTCAGATTGACATACAAATTTTTGTACTCAGATTTCAATGCTGAATAATAATAATAAAACCCTCATCTGTTGCACTACTTTTCCCATGTTGGGTTTTTCCGAAGACATTTATCCAAAAATAACGGTGTCATTTTATTGTGTCTCTACTCTATTTTCTCAATTCCTTTTTTTATTTTCCGTGGTATTTTTATGGTGAATAAATTGCAGTGTGATTTATTTGTTATTTTTTCATACCAAATAAACTGCATAATTAATCAGTAAGAAGAATATATTTCAGTTGCTGCATTTCAAGGAATTTTCACATGTAACTATCAGAGCAATGTTGAAGACAAATCAGGAGCTTAGTAGCGGGAGGGAGAAATTTTGCAATTCAAAGAGAGTAGAGTAAATTTCTTCTGTTGATTTGGGGTAGCATCGAATGTGCTCTAGCCACAAAATTTGGTAGAGAGGTTGGGGCACATGAGATCTCCAATACCCAGAAAGCGTTTGGGCAGATTCTAAACAATTTAGGAGATATTAAAATAATTAATATTTTTAATGGAGTCCCTAAGTCTAAACTTAGGGAAATTCAAATATTAATGTGAATTAATATGAAACTGTGTTAGAATGGTCCAGAAGACATGGATCAAACCATATCTAATCTTAGCTATTGATTAGGGACTTAATCTCGGCCGTTGATATGTCAACGAGAAAAATATAAGAGGCGGCTTGAGGGTCACTTGGAGAGGACACCAGAGTGATCAATCATTCTATTCTCTAGAGCATGGTTTGCTAAGAGAGATAGAATTAGTGATTAGGAGATGCAGCTAAGGGGCATTTGAGTACAAAGAGATAGAGATGGTGTCGGGAGAGCAGAGTAGTAGCCAAGGAGAGTGACGCAGAGCCAGCCAGGGCTCACGCAGGGCCACACAGAGGCAATCGAGAGTTGTGCAGAGCCTCAGAGAGGCCAGCGTTGTTGACGCAGAGGGCCAGAGAGTTAACGCAGGGCCTCCCAGGGGTAACGCAGACCCATCTGGGGTGACGCAGGGCTAGCATGAGGCACAGAGGGGCTGACGCAGTATAGAGAGAGGCTGACACTAGGGTTTCTGGGGCAAATTTGTGTTGAGTAGCTGCCAAAAGGATTATCCGAGGTTTCAACCAGAAGATTTGTCAGAAACTGAGAGGTATTACTGCCAATGAAATTCTATGTTGGGTAGGCTAGTTTCGACACCCAAATTGTACTCTGATATTGCTTAATAAGAAAACCCTCAGATAGTTGCATTGGTTTTCCCACATTGGGTTTTTCCGAGGACAATAGTCCAAAAATAATGGTGTCATATGGTGTGTTTGTTTTTGTTTCTTTTAGTTGCTGATCTGTAATACGTTGAGCATGCACTAGTGTTTATTTTCAGTATTTACATTGTAAATAACTAGTTAAGAAAAATAACAAGTAGGTAGGAATAAATCAGATAAAGTGCATGGAGGGTTTCTAACTAAGTAGACTTAGAAACTTCAACATGGTATCAGAGCGTGATTGCAGATTACAGGAGGACTAAGGACATCAGCCGAGCAAAGCAATAGCAGCAGAAAATAGCTGTCCCGAGGTGACAAAAGTTGTTTCTAGCAGAGCAGCAATAAGGAAAGGGTGACACAGTGCCTGCGTCATCAAGGGTGAGCCGAGAAGAGGCAGCGCAAAAGCTAAGGAGGCAAAGGGAGCCTCACGCAGAGCCACGCAGGAGATGGGAAGGCTGACGCAATTGGTTGAGGAGGTTGGATTGCTGGTGTCGAGATTGCGCAGAGTCTAGGAGCTCTCACCTTCAGGTTGCTTGGATTTAGAAGGCTGTGGGAATATTGCAGAGTGGAGCTGGTGAGGTCCTATAGTCAGAATAGTACCTGACAGAGCAAGGCCAGAGGAGTTGCTACCGAGGGTTTCTAGCTGAGGAACCTAGATCAGTGGTGCGGTTGCATAAGACGATTAGAGTAGGGAGCATCACGACAACGACAAAAGGATTTCCAGGAGGGAAATCAAGACTCAAAGGGAGTCCAGAAGAGAACTTCCAGACGAGAAGTAGACTCAGAGGAGTCGAACAAAGAACTTCCAAGACGGAAGTAGAGGAGCATCATGGCACTACACGGATTAAAACGCCAGGATAGACTGGATGAAGCATCGAACTTCGCAGTCTGGAAGGCCATAATCGTGTCAAGAACTTCGCCTTGAAGGTAATAGCTATCTCAGTCGACCCCAATGCTAATGACAAGTACGAGAAGGCGATGGTGAGGGCCAAGAGCATTATGCTTGACAAGGTCAAGGATCATGTAGTACCACACATAGCTGAGAACGAAACGACATTTGAGATGTGGGAGGCTCTCAAGAAGTTGTACCAACATACTTTGTGTAGAGAAGAATGCTGCTTGAGAATCAGTCGAGGTCGAATCTGATGAAGAAGGGAGAACCGATTGACACCTTCCTCGAAGGATTAAATGAGATCCGAGATCAGTCGATTGTTATAAAGGCGGCACTAGATTAGGAGCTGATGGTGAGGACAACCCTGAATGTTGTCTCAGAACACTGGGAGGTATTTTTCCAAAGTATATTGCGCAGAGGTACTCTCCCACCTTGGGACGAGATGTGGGTAGCTCCTAGCGAGGAAGAGATCAGATGGTAGTCGAAGACAGGTAGCAGCAGCAAGGGGATCAAAGTCAGCCAGGAGGAGGAAGATGTGGCCCTAGCATCTGAGGGAAAGCAGGAAAAGTGGAAGAAAAAAGATCTCTCCAAGATCAAGTGCTTCCACTATGGGGAGTTGGGTCATTATGCGACCTAGTGTCCAAGGAAAAAGAGTAAGGGAGAGTCTTCCGAGACTAAGGCAGCGCCAACACGGGCAGAGAAGGAAGTTTTGACAGCCGATGACTGTGCCATGAGTGCACACGCACCACTTGAGCGGAAGTGGGGAGACATCGAGTTGTAGTCAGGCAGACTACAGGCGATGAGGGGCAAGATCCTTGAGGTGGCAGAGAAGGAAGCTTTGACAGACGATGACTGTACCATGAGTGCACACACACCACTTGAGCGGAAGTGGGGAGACATCGGGCTGTAGTCAGGCAGACTACAGGCGATGAGGGGCAAGATCTGTGAGGTACGCAACCTCTTGGATTAGGCCTTGCTATGGGAGCTCCGAAGAGGAGTAGCAGGATGGGTTGAGTCAGGTAGAGAGGGATGCGGATGAAGTGGCAGAGGGAGCTACAGTGCATGAGTCCCGAGACAGCGTGAGCCTAGCAGGCTACAGTAGTGCGAGAAGCACGGGAGTGTTACACCAGTGAAGGATGGCACAGAGAGGTGTGCAATGGTGCGAGATGTAGGGAGTTGTTGTAGCAGCATAGAGGTCAGAGTGGGGGCACTTGTCAGCAGCAGAGAGAGCGTCAGCATTAGTGGGTGTCTCTAGCCAAAGGGGGAGGTCAGGTTGGGAGATCGGTTACTTACTTCTCAGTAACTGAGTTGCAGTGTAACAGTGGGAAGCACGATGCAACATGATGAAAGGAGGTGCAGTGCGGATGTAGTGCTGGGAGAAAGGACCAGTAACAACATAGATGCAAAGGAAGCTGTCGTACAGATGCAGCAATGGCAGTAGCAGAACCATGGGTAGCAGTACAGGATACAACAGTGCAAAGGATGGTGGGTAGCAGGACTAGCATTAGCACAGGGACCGACGCCGAATGATTAGAGTAATACTTAGTGAGAAGTATTTATAGAGGACAATCCTCGCTAAAAGAGAGTGTTGATTTGGGGTAGCATCGGATGTGCTTTAGCCACGAAATTTGGTGGAGAGGTTGGGGTGCATGAGATCTCCAATACCCAGAAAGGGTTTGGGTAGATTCTAAATAGTTTAGGAGATATTAAAATAATTAATATTTTTAATGGAAATTAAAATATTGATGTGAATTAATATAAAATTGTGTTAGAATGGTCCAAAAGACATGGATCAAGCCAGATCTAATCTTAGCCATTGATTGGGGACTTAATCTCGGTCATTGATATGTCAATGAGAAAAGTATAAGAGGTGGCTTGAGGGTCACTTGGAGAGGACACCAAAATGATCAGTCATTCTATTCTCTAGAGCGGGGTTTGCTAAGAGAGATAGAATTAGTGATTGGGAGATGCAGTTGAGGGGCATTTAAGTATAGAGACACAGAGAGGCAGAGATAGTGTTGGGAGAGCAGCGCAGTAGCCAAGGAGAGTGACGCAGAGCCAGCCAGGGCTCACGCAGAGGCAACCGGGAGCTGCGCAGAGCTTCAAAGAGGCCAGTGTTGCTGATGCAGAGGGCCAGAGGGTTGACGTAGAGCCTCCCAGGGCTGATGTAGACCCATCCAAGGTGATGCAGGGCCAGCGTGAGGCACAGAGGGGCTGAACCAGTCTAGAGAGAGGCTGATGCTAGGGTTTCTGGGGCAAATTTGTGCTGAGTAGCTGCCGGAAGGATTATCTGGGGTTTCGGCCAGAAGATTTGTCAGAAACTGAGACGTATTACTGCCAAGGAAATTCTCTGTTGGGTAGGCCAATTTCGGCAACTAGATTGTACTCTGATATTGCTTAATAAGAAAAACCTCAGATAGCTGCACCAATTTTCCCACATTGGGTTTTTCTGTGGACATTAGTTCAAAAATAATGGTGTCATATGGTGTGTTTGTTTCTGTTTCTTTTAGTTGTTGATCTGTAATATGTTGAGCATGCACTAGTGTTTATTTTCAGTATTTACATTGTAAATAACTACATAGTTTTCCAGTGCAGAAGAACAATGCGAGTTGCTAAGAGGGAGTTGAGAGATTTCCAATAGGGAGATCAAGACTCAGAGGGAGTCTAGCTTCAAAGGGATCATCCCTATGGAAGCTAGCGCTTCAAAATCTGGGGAGATCATACTCATTATTGCAGTAGTTGAAGTAACAGTGCAAATATTGTAGCAGAGCAATAGCAACAGGAGTATGAGTAGATTAGAGTTCAGAGTTGCATGTTTCGGCATGGTCCATAGAGGAGCACCCTTGCTAGGAGACCACAATTTTCAGTAGCAAATGGATCGGTGTTCATGATGGCGCAGTCGGATCTTGAGGGACAATTGCAAAGCTAGTGCAGACAATTACACAATGGACAGTGCAAAGACTATTTGCAGTCAAAGACTCAGTGGATAGTTGCAGAGCTAGTATAGGGACATAATTGATTCAGATTTTTTGTTCTTAGTTGTAGAGTGGCAGGAGAAACAATAGTAGGAGATTAGTGCAACATAGAACAATGTTGGCAGTAGTACAGGTGGTACAATGCAGTGTCAACAGCGATGCAAATGCAGCATGGTTTAGCTACAGAGTGCCAAATGAATAAGAATATGCGCAATAGTTGGCAAATAATGGCATTTTGTCACAGTTGTCAGACATCAACAACATGAGGAGGTCCAGGCTACATGATATTCATTAGGTGTTGTGTGGCGCTGAGAGAACACCTTCCTCGCTGAGAGGAAGTGCTAGTTTTTGTAGCATCAAACAGGTGTTCTAGTCTCGACTTTGGTCAAAGAGGCTAAGAAACACAAGATCTCCAAAATCAAGAAAAAGTTTCAGGGAAAAACATCCAAAGACAACTCAATTAAATCAATTGGGGAAATTGATTTATAAAAGGGAATTAATTGAGAAATGTGACAATGCTCTAGAAACTCACACTAATTGAGTTTGAGATGATCTTAGTTGTTGATGGGGATCTAATCACGGTCATTAGTTCACCAATAAGAGATTATAATAAGAGCAGGATGTTGGGTTGGAGATAGACACACCATTAAAGGAAGTTCCTTGGCAGACCGAGCTATCTAATTGCAGAGGTCGAGCAGGGAAGAACAATTTGATCCAGAAGGGATGCAGAGACAAAGAGGGACTAGAGACAATGATTCTAGAGGAGTTTCTAGTTTCGAAGAGGCAACAACAATAGGCCGAGATTTTCCTCAATGTGGATGCGCAGGTACTATGCAGGAAACTTCAGAGGAGGGTTCGATTTAGCTAGAGAGAGGGTCAATTCAGTTGCTAGAGGCCTGGAGAAATTGCAAAAGGCCATGCGAGTCATTCTCAAAGACTGAGTTGGGTAGAACGACAACATCAGAGTAGTTCTCGAAGTAGTACGATTTTTCCTGCACAGAGGATGACGCAGGGGTGTTCGAGCAACCAAGTTGAGCCAATTTCAGAGCTGAGATCAATGTTGGGTGAGACAAAAATTGTCTCACTAATTTTTGGCCAGATTATCTTGTTGGGGATAGCTAGATTGGCCTCTAGAGTTTTGTACTCAGATTTCAGTGTTGAATAATAACAATAAACTGTCATCACCTGCACCGTTTTCCCACATTAGGTTTTTCTAGGGACATTTGTCCAAAAATAATGTTGTCACTTTTTATTTTCCGTGGTATTTTTATGGTGAAGAAATTGCAGTGTGATTTATTCATTATTTTGTCATAACAAAATAAACAACATAATTAATCAATTAGAAGAATAAATTCCAATTGTTGTGTGATCCAAGGTATTAGTAAAGAACTCAAAATTCTAAGTATTCAAAAGTGCTCGAAACCGGTGCCAAAGCATAGAGCTCACCGACCTGAATCGAACACAATTTGAATCGCTCAAAATCAATATCGTATGTTCCCGATATCGCATTCTGATCGTTTTCCCAAACAGGTAAATTTTTGCAGGTTGGATGCAGCAGTGTTGACTGGGCAGTCAGTATGCTGACTAGGCAAGGTGATTGGGAATGTTGATTGTACCTCGTAGGCCAATGGCAAGTTGCTAAGTGGCCTCATCTGATTGGTTCGATTTGGCAATTTCTGGTTGGTTGATGGAATTTTGTGTTGGCCTAATGTTGGGTGTCACGTGGCACCCTAGGTGGCACAAAATTTGGTTAAGGGTCAAACTGGCCTCCACAAGATTCGAACGGTGACCTCATGCACACAATCAAGCACATTACCAGTAGGTCGTAGGGTGGATCTTAACCTATATAGTAGCGAATATCCATTGAGACTTTTAGCTGTTGAAGTTTGGGGAAGGGGCCAGAGCTAAGCCCTTGGCCCTTGGTCACTACACAACCCATGAAACGGCAAGAAAAGCGACCAAGGGCTCGGGGCTTAGCCCCAACCCAAGGTCTAACTGCATACCATGTAACCGGAGGCAGAGGGATCAGGGTGAAGCTTGGCAACATGTGCTAAGGTGAGGGGGCTAGCCTAGTGTTGCAGGAACCCCCCCAAGATCAAAATCTCGAAACGCGACCCATACAGATCCATGGGCAATCCGCCCTTCGAAACACGTTTCAGAAATTCCGAAATGCAGATTGGGCTAAAAATACGGTTCCTGCCATTTCGGAACCGTATGACCCGATCTGCGTTTCGGATTTTCCGAAACGCATTTCGTACAGAAGATCGGACGTACGATCCGCAACGGTTCTAGGTCGGATCCGTACAGATCATGACCACTCCACCAGGGACCCGGCCATTTTTGTCGTGTGGGCCACAAAGTGGCATTTATTTTATTTTATTTTTTGTTTTTCTTTGTTGCGGGTGAGTCCAACTTGGGTTAGGGTGAGGAGTGAAGGGATTAAAAGACCCTTTCATCTCTCATTTGCTCACTTTTATTTTATGAGAGCTTGGAGAAGAGAGGAGAAAGAGAGGAGAGCTTGACGGAGTGAAGAAAGAGGAGCTAGGAGAAGGAGAGCTTGGAGAAGAGAGGAGAAAGAGAGGAGAGCTTGACGGAGTGAAGAAAGATGAGCTAGGAGAAGGAGGAGGAGCTTGGAGGAGTAAAGAAGGGTTTCCATCTACAAGAGCTAAAGAGGTAAGTGCAAACTCCAAACTCCCTCATTCTTTTGTCATTGTTTTTTGTGTTTTTCTCCTCCCTCTCCTACTCTTTCCCATTCTTTCTACTTTCTCATTTAATTCTAAGTTGTTCACCACCTATATCCATATTCCAAGATGGTGTTCTTTTGGCTTCTATGTATCATTCCAATTTTGGTTTTAATGATGGCAAGGCGGAGTAGGAATAGAAGGGAAGAAGAAGAATAGGATGGTGGTCCCCATATGAGTGGCCCAATGTATGAGGAGGAGGAAGGGGATGAACCTGAAGGGAACACTGGAACATTAGAGGGAAAAGTTGCATTAACACCCTTGTGGAACTATGCGACCAAACTTGAAGGGGGAAAGGGTGGTGGAAACTACAAATTTTTGTGCCCTCATGGTTGTCATAGAGGAAAACCATTTAATGGTTCATATACCCATGTGAGGAGACATCTTTGTGGGGTGATGGACAGTGATGATAAAAAGGGTGTTGTGGGGATACAAATTTGCCCAAACATTTGAGCTGAACAAAGAAGAAAATACATACAAATAGAGGAGGTTGCACAACAAAAAAGCAAGAAACAAAAAACTCATTCTGAATCAAGTTCAACCTCTATATTTGGTAGCTCATCTCCTCATGGTAATTCTGCAAACTCTAGAGGTAAAAGAACGGTAGGGGATTTCTAGAATGTTGCTGAGAGGGATGATGTGGATGGAAAGATAGTCTGATTATTTGTGCTTGCGGTGTACCATTCAATGTGCTTCCCTCTCTCTATTGGCATGAAATGGTAAAGGCCAACAATGAAGCCCCAAAAGGATACAAGTCCCCCAACTATGAGAAAGCTAGAACAGTGTTATTAGAAAGAGAAAAACTGAAGGTTCAAAGAGCTTTGACACGTTTTAAAAATGAGTGGGTAGATTGTGGGGTATCCATTGTTTCAGATGGGTGGACAAATATTAGAAACCAACATTTGATAAAAGTTCTTGGTGTTTCTGCTAGTGGTGCAGTATTTATTACATGTCATGACTCCTCCTCCATTAGTGCATGTTCCCAAAACATTGCAGATCTCCTAATGCAATCAATCAGAGATGTTGGTCCGAATAATGTGGTTTAAGTAATCACAGATAATGCAACGAATTATAAGGCAACAGGAAAAGTTATTGAGTGTACTCATCCACACATCTTTTGGTCTGGGTACCTGGTTCACACATTGAACCTTTTGATGTATGATATTGAGAAGCATAAAGAATGTGGGTGGATTAATGAGCTTTACAGGAGAGGGAAGCAACTCATTAAATTTATCACAGGGTATACAATGGTAAACTACTTCTATGGCACTTACTCCAAGTTGCAGTTGCTTAAACTTGCAAAAACAAGATTTGCAAGTTATTACCTCACCTTTAAGCAGCTAGAGAAGGTGAGACAAGCTTTAACTAATATGGTGACCATTGAATCATGGGAGGAAATTAACACTGATAGAGATGTTGCTAATGTAGCCAAGGACACTATTCTTGACATATACTTTTGGTCACAGGTTAAATATGTGTTGCAATTCACCAAACCAGTTTATTTACATGATCAAGTTTGGAGATTCAGATCGATCAATAATCGGGGAGGTGTATGAGCAAATGGATAGCATGTTGGGGTAGATTAAAGACATTGTTGAGCCTAGAGATATCACCTTGTACAATTATATTCGTGCAGACGTGGAAAACCAATGGGAAATGCTAAATGTTCCATTGCATTCATTAGCATATGTTTTGAAACCTGAATACTATCATCCATCATGGCTTTCAACACCAACACTTGGGGGGCGGAGTAGTAGAAAACGCACCTAGATCAAGAGGTTCACAAAAAATTTATGATTGCAATGAGTAAATTAGTCCCTGAAGAGGAGGAGGGTGCCATGGTACGGAGAAAATTGAGAAACTATACGCTTAGCACTAGTCCATTTGGGAGCATGCATGCAATTAGAGATAAGGAGACTTTTCTTCTCGAGTGGTGGAACATGCATGGAGGTGCTACTCCACTTCTACAGACTTTGGCATTGTGAATGCTATCACAAGTGGTAAACACTTCTTCTGCAGAGAGGTGTTGGAGCTCTTTTTCTTTCATCCACAGTGTTAAAAGGAATAGGTTGAGTTTAAACAGAGTAGAGAGATTGCTTTATGTTCATTACAATTTGTGATTGTTGTCCCATTACTGTGATGATGCAAAGACTAATAAAGATCTTAAGTTTTGGGACAAGAATCTAGAGGAGCCCAATTTGCAGGATGGAGTGTTGTGATTAGAGCAATTAGAGGATGCTCTTATCCAGGTATGTCCATTGTGGTACGAATTTTGCTTATAAATTATTTCTCTAATTCCTGCTTTTATTTTTTTTTGTTAACTAGTGGTTTTTTTTTGTATGAATTTTTTGAGCGATTCCAGGATGATGATGATCAAGTTGAAATGCCACCCCCATCTGGTCCCTTGGTTCCCAGGTTCCATGGTTTAACACCAACAACAGGGGCTTCGTCTTCATCAGTTTAATATCACTCCCACAACTTCCACAAGCACCTTCTTCATTGCCACCACGTGGAGGCCCACCGCCACGTTCTCTTCGTGGTGGGAGGAGGAGAGATCAATAGATATATGAACAATTTACTACTTTTCTCCTAGATTAATCATTAGACTTGTAGGCTTGTTATGAATTTGAACCCTTTTGTCTTGGCGGTGATCAAGTGGCCTATTTTGTAAACATTATTATTTGAACTTTGGACATAACAAATGTTGAAAGTTGCTCACTTGCTAGATAATATGCTCTATGTTTTATGTTTTATAATATGCTTAAATGTTTTATGTTTTATAATATGCTTAATAATTTGATGTATGTTTGTAATTGCTAGAATATAGATGCTTGATGCTCAAATAATTAATCATTGATGTCAATGGAATCATGGATGCCATATCTATCTTGATTTATGTAAAAATATGCATGTTTTCATGTCCTCTACTAATTTGGTATTTGGGATGTTTGTTTTGAATATAAATGTAAAAAGAAATAATATATATATATATATAGTAGACACTTTCGAGACGCTTTGCTTCCTAGATCTTTGAAAAATGATGCTTCCACATCCCACTTCCAAAAACTGTCCCCGTTTCGTCCCCACTTTGTGCAATGTTGGGCTCCTCAGAGTCATATGCCGACCACATGACTGCAGCAAAAGGTGCTAAAGGTTGGCGCTAAGGTTAAGCTCGGCACGGGTTCCATGGAGCTGATAGGACTGACGACGCAGAGGAAAGGCATTAAGGATAGGTGTGGAGATTTAGGGGGGCAGCCCCAAGTCCTTTGGACCTTTATATTACCACGCGTTGATGATTAAGGGGCTCGACAGGAAGGGCAGGTAGTTAGCCCATCCCTTGCACCCGTGGCACCCATAAGACCACGTGCCTAGAGAAAAAGGCACTAAACCGGTGGGGGTGGGCATTAAGGCCCAACCCTCAGCCATATGTGGCCCATGTGGCCCTATTTTTCCGCCCAAAGAGGTCATAGGGCAATTAAAGTAAGTGACAAATTACACCCAAAACGATGCAAATGTCGCTGGCACCAAGTGAAAGTGTCACTTGGCAGTTCCAGAAAAGGAGGAATTCGTAGAACAGTTAGCAAGAGAGTGTAGTTTGTAGGGTAGTTAACAGAAAAACTTCTCTAGAGCATAAATTCTTCAATTTTTGGCCAAATTGAGCCCAACAAGAGCCCAACTTGGGGTTTTTGACTATTCTTGAGCCATTGGAGACATTATTTTTACATTTTGAGCACTGTAAATCCATGTAAACACAAATTTGAAGCACTTAATGAAAGAGGCCCAACATTGGAAGCTGGACCAAGAGATGTAGCCCAAAAGGGGTGAACTCCTTTATCATTTTGTTGTCTTGTGTTATTATATGGTATATTTCTCTAATTTTATGTTGTTAACTAAGTTTTAAAACCATTATTTTATGTGTTTTTGCAAAGTGATCCATTGCCTAAAAGACATAAAATTTTACTTGCATATTTTCCTATCACTTTCAAGTTTGCATTACAGATCATTGTGTTTCAAGGAATTTTCACATGGTATCAAATCAATGTTGAAGAAGAATCAAGAGCTCAGTAGCTAGAGGGAGAAATTTCACAATTCAGAGAGATTCTAAGCCAATTTCTTCCAAGTCTGAGTCGAGGTCCAGCGACACAATGCAAATTACTGAGCAGTTTGATTTCCAGAAATCGAATTTCCAGTGGTAAGTGCAAATTGTAGGAAAACTCGTGTGATTGCAAGAAAAATGAGTTCCTGTAATTACAGGAAAAGTTTGAATAGGCTAGTAGCAGTTTTAGCAAGTAGTGGTATTATCGAGAAGCAGTGCCAGTGAGCAGACCAGAGATTTCATTGAGCAGATTGGGCGTAGTGAGTTTGTAACAGGTTTTGCAGCAACAGATAAGCGTTGGGGAGAAGAGAAAAGCACATAGAGAGAAATTTCCAGAATTTCTCAGAGAGTTTCCAAATCCAATTTTCACGAGGAGATCTAATATTTCTAGTTGCAGTAGGTCGTAGCAATTTTGTTATTCAGCAAATGCGAGTTTTAGAAGCAGCAGATTGTGTGCCATATTCTGGAGAAGGACTTCTGGAAGGTAGAGCGAGTTGCATAGTTGAGGTAGCAAGTAGTGCGAGTACTAGAAAAGGACATCCAGAGGAAAGTAATAGCATATTTGCGCATTTCGTAAGGAAATGCATGTAGCTGAAGGAAGGCCAAGCAGGAAAGAGAATATTTTCAGATCTAGTCTCCAATTATTTGAGTTTCACATTTTTTTGCAGCGTTCCAAATATGGTCGTGTGAGTTAGCTAGAATGCAGATCTGGGTAGCAGATCGACTTGTAGCTTCTGGAGTCAGGTGCTAGAGGAAGTATGAGTTATCCAGTGTGAATTGAAAAGAAAAGAAGGGTCCCAACTAGCTATTACCTTTGAAAGGAGATAGTGGGGCACCAGATCTAGAATGAGTATGAAACTCCGGTGTGCAAGATGAGGAGGATCTAGTGCAGAAGCAACAAGGAGATAAGTTATATCAGTTCCCATTGCTACAACAGCATAATCACCTTTGCTATGGGACCCCACAGTATCACAGTAGCAGGTTCAATATCAGTACGTGAAATCAGTTAGTACACCTAAGACAGCTGCAGAGCTAGTTGCAGTGACATGGGAAGTGTAAATTTCCCAGTTGCAAGATATAGGTGCAATTCCAGCCAAATGATTCCTAACACAGAACTAGACAGTCTAGCTTCCAGTGTAGGAGAACAGTGCAAGTTTCCAGGAGGGAGCAGAGAGATTTCCTATAGGGAGATCGAGACCCAGGGGAGTTTAGCTTCAAAGGGAGCAGCCCTATGGAAGATAGCGCTTTAGGATCTGCGGAGATCAGAATCATTATTGCAGTAGCTGTAGCAACAAGGAAGAGATAGCAATAGAGCAGTAGTAGCAGTAGTATGAGTAGATCAAAGTTTACAGTTGCAAGTCTAGGCAGGGTCCATAGAGGAGCAACAGGAGTTGCACATTACTCCTCATATGGATCATTACCTTTGCTACAGGGGCCCATAATTTTCAATAGCAGATGGATCAGTGTTCAGGATGGCACAGTTAGATCTTGAGGGAAAGGTAGAGCTAGTTGTAGATAGATGTTGAGGGGTGCAGAGCAGTTTCAATGCAGACAATTACTTAGTGGACAGTGCAGAGGCTAGTTGCAGTTAGAGACTCAGGAGACAGTTGTAGATCCAGTATAGGGACACAATTGATTCAAATTTTTTGTTCTCAGTTGTAGTAGTTGCAAGAGAAACAATAGTATGAGATCAGTTGTGGCGCAAAGCAGCGTTGGAAGTAGTACGGGTGGTATAGTGCAACTTTAGCAGCAACACAAATGCAGTATGGTTCAGCTACAGAGTGGTAGATGAATCAGAGTATGCACAATATTTGGTAGACAGTGGCAGTTTTTCGCAGTTGTCAGACATCAACAGCATTAAGAGGTATAGTCTACAAGATATTCATCAAGTGTTGTGTGGAGATGATAGAACACCTTCCTCGCTAAGAGGGAGTGTTTTTTTTTGTGGCATCAGACAAGTGTTCTAGTATTGAATTTGGTTAGAGAGGTGAAAAAACAAAAGATCTCCAAAACCTAGAAAAATTTTTGGGAGAAAACACCTAGAGACTGCTCAATTAAATTAATTGATCGATAATTAAAAAATGCCTAAGTCAAACTTAGGAAAATTGATTAATTAAAGGGAATTAATTGATAGATGTGAGAATGCTCTAGAAACTCACATGGATTGAGTTGAAATGATCTTAGTCATTGATGGGGATTTAATCATGGTCGTCAATTCACCAACAAGAGATTATAAGAGCAGGATGTTGGGTTGGAGATAGACACACTAGTGAAGTGAGTTCCTTGACAAATCGAGCTATCCAGATGCAGAGGTTGAGTGGGGAAGAAGAGTTTGAGCCAGAAGGGACACAGAGACAATGATTATAGAGGAGTTTCCAGTTCCAAAGAGGCAACAACAAGAGGCCGAGTTTTTCCTCAGTGAGGTTGCATATGGACTGCACATGCAGCTTCAAAGGAGGGTTCGATTTAGCTAGAGAGAGGGTCAATTTAATTGCTAGACGCTAGGAAAATTTCTAGAAGGCCAAGCGAGTCATTCTCAGAGGCCGAGTTAGGCAGAATGATAACATTAGAGTAGTTTTGGAGGCAGTACGATTTGGCTTGTGTAGAGGCAACATAGAGGCTGACGTAGGGTGTTGTTTCGGAGCTGAGATGAGTGTCGGGTGAGATAAAATTTGTCTCACTAATTTTTGGCCAAATTATCTTGTTGAGGATTTCTAGGTTGGCATCTAGATTTTTGTACTCTGATTTCACTGTTGAATAACAATAATACAACCCTCATCTGCTGCACCGGTTTTCTCACTTTGGGTTTTTCAGGGACATTTGTCCAAAAATAACAATGTCAATTTTATTGTGTGCATGTGTTCTCTATTTTCTTAGTTCTTGTTTTTATTTTCTGCAGTATTTTTATGGTGAAGAAATTGCAGTGTGATTTATTCGTTATTTTTCTGTAACGAAATAAACTGCATAATTAATCAATTAGAAGAATAAATTCCAGTTGTTGCATTTCAAATAATTTTCACACTTGGTGGGTAATAAATCACTGCCTTGATTGGAATTCTTATGTCCTGGGTTGGTATGTGGGCATTGTTGTCACTCGAATTGTACAGGCACAACGACACAATTGAGTGGATTAGCTACTTGGTGGAAATTTAGCAAGACTAAGAATTTAATTAGATTTAAAATTGAGACCAATGCCTTAGGGAGTCAAAAGTTATTGCTTATTATAAATTATGACCAAGTAATTAGATGGACAACTATTTCTTATATGATCAACTAACCTATATGAGATGCAATTCCTAAGATCTAAGTATGATGCAAGGATCTTGATTAATTTTAGGTTATATGCCTAATCTAAATGGAACCTTTCCCTTAACTATTTTGAGAACAATCTTCAGAGTAGGTTGTGGGATGGAAGCCACCGGGAAGCAAGCAAAGGCTTGATTAACGATACCTCCCCCTATGTTCCAACCACCTAGTGCCTTCGATGTTGTAAAGACTGTGGCTCTGACGACTGCAAGGTCACTGTGTTAACCACTAAGAACGGCTAAATCCCTCAAGCTAGATGAGAAAGTGTTGTCCTAGTAGTCTATCAACCAAGCTTATGCTTGTAGGTAAGTTATTAATGCAACTACACTTAGGGTGAAATACAAGATTATGAGTGATTCTTAATTTAAGATTTGTTTATGTGATTCAAGTACTTGAAGTTGATTATCTTATAATGAGAGTACTTTAACAATTTCTTGGAAAAAAAACTTAAACAAGACCAAGTGCTCAATGATACAAGTGCCAACAATAGATAAGAAATCCTTTATTCAATAATTAGCCAATGAGATGTCAATAGACATTACTTGAGATAGATTCCAATGATAATGCTCTTAAACAATGACAAAAATTAAGGAGATGAAGCACTTATCCACTTATTAATGAACCAATGATACAAAATGCCAATCACAATTCCTCAAGATGCTCCAATTATGATCTTATATTAATATCACAATGCCAATTAGATTTCAAATGTCCAAATATACTCAATACCAAGGAAAGTTATGATTAGAGTGAGTGAACTTATTAGATGTGAAGTATAAACTTTATAGCATAAAAACACACAAGGAAAACACAGTGTTAGCTACTTCCACAATATCAATGCTAGCAACAAGGAACAATAGAATGTAAAACTATGAAAGCACTTATGCAATTTATGTTCCAATGACTTCTTGGTGATCGATAAGTGAATGATATGACCACAGTAAGAAATTTATGACAGCAGTGATAAGATCTGTCTTAGATGCTCATTTCAAGATGCATATGCTTTCCCAATGTAAGAAAGAGAAACCCAACTATCACAATAATTTAGATGTATTTATCCTTCTTATGATGATATTACCACAGTTATATCCAATCTGAAATGTTAATTACATCGGTAGGAAAAGATGTAAACAGTAAGCTATCAATGCTACAAAACATGCCAAAAACTTGGAATAAAATTGTCAAACTGAAAAAATTGATTTTTTGCGCCCTTTTAGGTGTGTTATTCAGAAAATATTAGATCTGATTTAGTGATTATGTAGAGAATTTTCAGCAAGCAAATTACTAGATCTAAACTAAATATTCAATGCCCAAGTGGCCAAAAATTTAGGAAAATTTTATTTTGCAATTTTAGAGTATTTTGACCAATTAAATGTGTTTTTAGGGCACTTATATTTCTGTTATGAATAAGAATTTACAGCTGTAGTAAAACAAAGATGAAGTGAGGGTTTAGAGAGCAAACCCTAGGCCCAAGGCCTTGCAGATTAAATTGCCCAAATTGCCAAAAAAATTCCAATGATTTTGCCCCTAAAAACACAAATTTTGAGCAATTTTGTCCTACCAAATCCACCAAGTATTCAGTCTTGGAAATTTCAGAAATGGACAAGGGTCAAATGAAGGCAAGTGGGAAAGGAAAGAGGCCAAGGACGACCATAAAAGATCCAAAGGAGGATGGAGAAAGCCCAAAAGGCTTGAAGATGGGGAGAGAAGGCCCTTTAAGGGTTAGCGGCTAGGGCTAGATGCCCTAAAGGGTTGTCGAGGGCCACGCCCTAGGAAAAGAAGGCTGAAAGAGGAGGTCGAGGCCTCTAGGCCTCATGGTTGGGCCTAAAAAGGTCCTAAAACTTAGACATTGGGGCAAGGAGAGGAGCCTAAGGTCTCTAGGGCTTACGACCTGCCTTAAGTGCTAAAAAATGATGACACATGAGGCTAAAGGGCTGATGCAAGGCCTTAAAGGGATGGATCTGGCCTTGGAGAGGCTAGATCTAGGCCCAGGAGGGCTAAAAAATGAAAGCCTTCCTTTAGAAAAATTAATAATCTTCAAATATGAAATTCTACTCAATTTCTTCAATGGTTGGCCGTGCAAAAAAATTTAAAGACTAAATCTTACCCTCAAGGGCCTAGATCTAGCTCTATTCCAACTTTCTCCACCTGATATCACCTACGCAAATAGATTTACAAATACCCAAAACCCCAATATATACAAAAAAAAATCTTGAAACTCCAATTAGAAAAAAATATTTTTCAAAATAATTTTACAAATATATTGACAAATATACAAGGTTTTTTTTTTTTGTAAGCTTGGTAGGACTACATCTTCATCATGTCCAACTTTTCACCCTGATCAAGGGGATAGCACAAGATTTGAACCCAAGACTTTTAGTTCAGTGAGACTTCATTTCCATGGCCATTGCCAATTGAGCTACCCCATGCGGACAAATATACAAGGGTTTTTAAAATAAATTTTGAGAAATATTTTTTTTGGAATTTTTCTTTGATAAATAGATAATAAAACTTTGGAAAATTAATGCACACTATAGCTTTAGTGAAGTTAGATCAACCATATAAATATCTAGAGTCCAAACAAGGTCAGTTCATGCCCACAATTTGTGAACATAGGGACCAAGGACTAGAGAACTTACAAACACTATATATTTTTCTCAAGAAAATTTGTTAGACATATGGCGAATCAATTCATCTAAGATAAACCAAGAATCTATCAATAGAATGACTTATCCCCATCTAATGAAAAACAAATTTTAAAATTAGTCACGATATAGGAAAGCCTGTAACCAACACATTCACAAATCAATGAACACTGAACACCATGAACTGCACCCCAAAGAATTTATTATAATTCAGATAAACGTTCACAGTGGAACTGTAGTGTTACATCAATTCTTCTGTAGCAATTTCTTAGACAAACATCAAATGACTTTTGACACAAACGACTCTCTAATTTATAGATAAATCTTCCAAGTGGGAAAATAACGGCTAGTTGGCTTGATTTTCGTCAAAATAATCTTCGCCATTGATAAATCCTTGATGATATTTTAATTTTAGCCATTGAAAATATTTATTTTGAGGCATTTTCGAATTTCTCATTAAATTTCTGTTTTATTAGCTCAAAATTAATTATTTTGAGTTAATTTCCTCAAAATTTTGACTTTGACTTAACCACCAAAGTCCAAGAGTCCAATTTTTATTGAAATTTCCAATATTCCATTGGTGGGGGACCTCCAAAAATTATTTCCATTCAGACCCACAAATTTTTTCCACTTGGAGAATTTAATTTCTCTAGACATTTAATTTTGACACTATTTAATTAAAACTATGGTTTAGGATTTTCATTTAATTTTTCCAAAAAATTTAATTAATTGACACTAGAGAGGATTAAATATTTTTTCTACCCTCTAATATTTTAGCCATGGTGACTAAGTATGAGGGACCATGCACTAAATATTTTTTACATAAGATTTTTACAAATTCAACCCTCAAAGGGGGAATACCCGTTAGGGTTAGACCCTCAAATTACATATCCAATTTTGTGACACAATATGATCTAGTAGGCCAAGTGATTTGTAATAAAAGAATTTAGCCAATTAGCTTAAATTATTCCCAAATCACTTTTACATAAGACTCGACTAGAACACTAGGGCTCACCCAAGACTTTCACGACAAATTCTGCCCTAGCTTTGGGGTGAGGTTAGAGGGAAAAACTCTGCCGCCCATTTGTGTTTAAGAACACAGAGGAGTCAGTGAGACGAGAAACCTCCTAGAATGAAATTATTGCCAAAATAATAGGCTTACCTAGGTTTTTACATACATTCATGGTCTTACTAGCATCATTTACATCAAAAATTTGTAGAATGGGTTTACAATAACATAATGTTGATGGTTGATGATCTCGATCCTTTGAAGAAATTTATGGTACATCTGATTCCTCGAAACTTTGAAAAAATGAGTGCAACAGGGATCATGGAGGTGGACCTATTAGGAAACATGATTTAAAGGAACACTTATTATTTAAAGCCCTATAAAAGATGATCACGCCATGTAAGGGTAGAAACACCCATATTGCCATTATCCTAGCGCACCTATTTGTTCCCCACATGGACCATCTTCCTATGTGTTAATTTATTAACCTAGAAAATTATAGATCTACTGAATAAATACACAATTACATTCTTAACACAATTAGCAGAAGCAAAAATTACACCAATATCAATCACAAATGAGACAAACATATTCTTCCCAATCAATAGTTATTAATTAAATATAAAATTACTTGGGCTCCCATCCTGGGATAATGGCTGAATTAAAGAAGATACACTAACAAACCCTCAATCTGATCCAGCGTATTATCCTTAGATATATCCTTGAGCCTTAGATATATCCTTGATCTCCTTATAGCAAATATGGATCTCCTATGCTACACCCTTGTACCTTCCTTAGACCAACCACACTTGAGTATCACACTCCTCTTGAGAAAATCCCTCGCAATGGCTATTGCTGCTATATGGTGTGTCTTTATCCTCTCCTTAGCCTTGATTTTATAACTTTACATTGAGCTAAATCCCAAACCCTAATCTCCAAAGTGGTTGATGGTCGAGCTTAGATACTGCCTCAATTGAGATCAACGACTGACAATAAAGAATAATCACCAAAGTAAATTACTTAATTGTTTCTAAGTTTCTTTAGCTCAATTAGCTAAAATAATTAATTATGTGCAATTCCTAACTTAGACTTAGGCTAAGTTGCAATAACAACTTTCTCACACATAAGCAAGTGCTCTAGGGAGACTTTGGGCAACTTCTGCATGCCCAAACACTTATACCTATGCAGAATTACCTGCCTGAGCTACACACATCAACACTCCCTCTTAGAAATAGAGGTACTTCTTCCCCTAGAACCAGCTTCGATCCTAGAATTGCATTGGTTACCATGGTTGCTTCCTCTAAACAAGAAGCATTCCCTTCCACCTTGTTTGAAAGTATCCTCGAATACCTCCACGCTTTGGACTTTTTCTAGAATCCTTATTCTCCTAAGCTTCCTATAAGGTCATCTCATATGAAGAGACCACCTCATTAGACTTGGAGTGATTTATTGACCAGTATTCCCCACAGGAATCTAAATGTTAAGTTATGGTATGTTCTATGCTTGTAACATTTTACTTCTTTTTCTTATTATATTCCACAGATTAGCAATCACATATATATAAAGTAAAGTGTAGATAGAACATTAAACGATCGACAAAAAACAAGCCAAGACAAGAGACACAAGATGTGGCGGCTAGCCAGGGACAAACCCCACAATGTGTGGGGAAACCCTTTGATCAAATATTCTTTTATATTCCATAATTCAGCAGAGGGAAATAGTACAATAATCTGATTCATATCAGCAGTAGCAAACCCTAGATTAGCAGCATCAGCATTAGCAGCTTCATTATCAAACTAGGGCAGACGATATCTCACAAACCGACCGTCGGATTGACTTCATTCCACCACCAAAAGTTTCGGTTTCCAGAGGAGGTTTAGATGAATCTAAAACGCAGTTCCAAAGAGGAGATCTTCTAGGCCTCGCAAGTCAATCTTTACTTCTGCAGTTGCAGCATCAGTTTCAGCAGTTTCCGGCTTCAAACTAGGGCAGTCGATATCTTGCAAACTGTTCATCGGATTGACTTCATTCCACCACCAAAAGTTTTGGCTTTCAGAGGAGGTTCAGATGAACCTATAGCACAATTCCAAAGAGGAGATCTTCTAGGCCTTGCAAGTCAATCTTTACTTCTGCAGTTGCAGCGCCAGTTTCAGCGGTTTCCGGCTTCAAACTAGGGCAGTCGATATCTTGCAAACCGTTCATCGGATTGACTTCATTCCACCACCAAAAGTTGCGGCTTTCAGAGGAGGTTCAAATGAACCTACAGCGCAGTTCCAAAGAGGAGATATTCTAGGCGTCGCAAATCAATTTTTACTTTTGTAGTTGCAGCGTCAGTTTCAGCAGTTTCCAGCTTCAAACTAGGGCAGTCGATATCTTGCAAACCGTTCATCGGATTGACTTCATTTCACCACCAAAAGTTGCGGCTTTCAGAGGAGGTTCAGATGAACCTACAACGCAGTTCCAAAGAGATCTTCTAGGCCTTGCAAGTCAATCTTTACTTCTGCAGTTGCAGCTTCAAATTCAGCAGCTTCCGGCTTCACATGTGTGAGAGAGAGAGACCCATTTCAGTGTAGTAGAAAAGAGACTCATATCTTCGCAGTAGAGAGAGAGAGATGTGATGAGATGAGTGAGTCAAAATGAGGAAAAGTCCTCTTATATTTATGCACAACGTTGGTGGGTGAATAGATGCGACTGTTGGGCTTCTGAGCCTACATGAGTTGTAGGTTGGCTTGATAATAATTCCATAATCAAAATAAATTCATATCTCCATGAATATTTATC
>APFE031147267.1:0-11606 GCA_000404065.3 Pinus taeda | reverse complement strand
AAATTGAAAGGAATTATAGCAGATCACTCTATTTTTTATTTATTGTAGATAATTCATTATTGTGAGTATCTCATTTTGAACAAAATAGTCAAGATGCTGTAGATGATATGGGTTTTGAATGAAATCTGAGAAATAGTATTTAGTATCAGGGGAAATTTAGCAAGCTTGTCTACCTAGATTGATAGGATTTACATAGGTCTCTTCTTGAATTTGCTATGTACAGAGATTGCAATTGATGCAGGTTGATGAAGTCTAAGGAGTAATGGGCAAGTCCAGAAAACTTATCAAAAGCCTGATTCTGGGTGCCAAGGCCTTTTCCAAAGATCGATCTCCCAACGAAGACAATGGAAAAGAGCAATCTGTAAGCAATGAACTTCATCTCATGCAATTGTGTCTTTGAATACGATGGAAAATTGAAAGGAATTATAGCATATCACTCTATTTTTTATTTATTGTTGATAATTCATTGTTGTGAGTATCTCATGTTGAACACAATAGTCAAGATGCTGCAGATGATATGGGTTTTGAATGAAAGCTGAGAAATAGTATTTAGTATCAGGGGAAATTTAGCAAGCTTGTCTACCTAGATTGATAGGATTTACATAGGTCTCTTCTTGAATTTGCTATGTACAGAGATTGCAATTGATGCAGGTTGATGAAGTCTAAGGAGTAATGGGCAAGTCCAAAAAACTTATCAAAAGCCTGATTCTGGGTGCCAAGACCTTTTCCAAAGATCGATCTCCCAACGAAGACAATGGAAAAGAGCAATCTATAAGCAATGAACTTCATCTCATGCAATTGTGTCTTTGAATACGATGGAAAATTGAAAGGAATTATAGCAGATCACTCTATTTTTTATTTATTGTTGATAATTCATTATTGTGAGTATCTCATGTTGAACACAATAGTCAAGATGCTGCAGATGATATGGGTTTTGAATGAAAGCTGAGAAATAGTATTTAGTATCAGGGGAAACTCTGAATTTTGCCTTATTTTTTCTGATGTATAATATGTTATTAGGCCTTTCAGAATTTGTAAATGCAGCTTTTGTTATAGCCCACTACTTTTTTTTCAAGAAATAGTCATCGACAAAAGAATATCCCCTAAAATTTACTGCATTTGACTGCAGATCAAGAGGTCACTGGTTCGAACCCGGTTCGGCCCTTTTTAAAGATAGAGACCAAAAATTGTCCTTATAATATGTACCCAGGTTCGAACCTTTCGATATTCAGGATACATGTCTGTCTCAATCTAATCAAATTGGGTTACCTTACACGCAGGACAAGAGAAAGAGTAAATGGAGTCTCGAAAAACCACAATCCTGTTATAATCCTATGGATGGCAGTGAAGATGACCAAGATCCCAAAGAAAAGTTGGAAACAGAACTTTGTGTTCATGAAGATGTGTTAATGAAGTGTTAATCGAGGATGAGAACACAATCACAAAATTACAGGAAGAAGTTTCCAATGAAGAGCATGCCACAATTGTAATCCAGGCTGCCTTCAGGGGTTTTCTGGTATGCTCTTTCCCATTAATTATCTTTTGCGATTGAATTTTACAGCATTGCCAATGTTTCTAGTTCATGTGCTTTTGATTTGAAATGGTGAAGCTCAGGGTTTGAACATACCGAGGCTGTAGAATGCGTGCAAGCTCGAGTCCGTGCAAGGCAGGTTCATATGTCCAAAGAAGGGTTAGCTGTTCAGAAACAGATTCAGGCTATAGAGCGGGGGTGTTGTTGTGCGAGAGCGGGTCCGAGCAGGGCGAGAGCTGTTCGCGGTCGCGGGTTCGAGCAGGGTCGAAGAGTTCTGCGGTTTTGGGTGTACTCGATCCCAACTCAACGATCGGGATCCGAAAAATCAGGGATGTCAGCGTGCGGCTGATTTTCTGTCAGTTGTGAAAATCGGGAAGATGTCAGAAGAGTGGCGGATCGGCAGGGTTGGGAGGGTGGCGGGTTGGAGGGTGGCGGAGGGTGGAGAGATTTTCCCGGTAGCCGTCGCCGGATCGTTTTTTCCGGCCGGCGACGGAAACCGAGCCATTCTACAGCCTCGGTAGACTACTCCATTTATTTATATGAAAAACACAACATTAAAACTATTTGCATGTGCATGCCCATTCCGAATAAAAATGTCGAAACCTGGTCAATAATCCGGATTTCCTGCATTTTATTAATTTAATGGAGAAAAAGTAATAATAAATAAAGTTATAATAATAGCGGATCAAATTACAAAATTCAATGAGATTAGATCCATAAACCTAACGCACCATAATGAAAAAATAAAGCCAACCAAATCTTCC
This sequence comes from Pinus taeda, assembly GCA_000404065.3. Taxonomy (NCBI): domain Eukaryota; kingdom Viridiplantae; phylum Streptophyta; class Pinopsida; order Pinales; family Pinaceae; genus Pinus; species Pinus taeda. The sequence continues at coordinate 9,311 of APFE031147267.1, read as the reverse complement.
TAAAATATTTCATATACTTTCAAAGTATTTTAATTAAATAATATTAACGTCATTCAATCAAGGGGCACTAGCCTATTTACATGATTTGGTTGTGGACATGGACATTTGGTCACATGAATGCCATGATTTTTTTATCTCTGTTTTCAAATTTGTATTAATTTATATTTATTTTGAGAATTCAACATTTTAGTAAATCATATTTATTTTGAGAATTAATTATGGTTTATTGTGTTGAGAGATTTTTGTAATCAATTTGAAAAATTCCATAAATTTTTAAAAAATTGAGAGTATATAGCTTACTTTATCTATTAGTTTGGTAATGGCAATGATTCAAATATAATTCATATGCGGTAGAAGTCTTGAGTTTATATTTTAGATAAAATCTTTTATTTTAGGGCATTGTTAGCATTTTGGAGCTATACAAATATCTATTTAGCACATTTTTAGATTTTCAGATCTACATCATATGTCATATGTTTGGATCATTTTTACATGCTAAGATATTTTTCTATTTTATTTATTAGTTATGTTTTTCAATAAGTTTGATGTGTTTGTTGCAATATTATTGTTATGCACTATCTATTTGGCATATATTTAAACTTTCATAGCTACATCATATATCACATGCTAAACATCCTGCAAGAATACTGTGGCCACAAAAGGATCCGAGCCTTGTATTTCATGACACTATCTATAATTTCTAGGGCTATAAAGATCTCTAGCGAGATCTCTTATGTAGAGAAGAAAGATCAGAAATAAATTTGTAATCTACAAAAATAAAATTTTAAATATAATAAAATAATGTTTTAAATAATTAAAATTATACAATCCCAATTTTTTTTTTATGAAGTTTTAGAAGAAAAAAATGGTTTGCATTTCTTTATTTTTATGCGTGAACTTCATAATTTCAATTATTTAATATATATATATATATATAGCTTCTAAATTTGACTAATTCTATTAATGTAACAAAAATGGTACAAGGAGGCACCGGCCTCTGCAGAGCAAGCCTCAAATTATGCCATGTTGAACAACAAATTAACTGAAACAGACTGCCCACATAAGGGAAACCGGTCCAAAACTAGAAGTGTTTGCTGCCCACGCAAGGGTAACAACCTGTAATGCCAGGGTGGAATCATTTTTTGAGCGAACATCAAAATTAACAACATTTACATAATAGAAACAATAATAGACCCATAATGTTGGGAGCCAGGATGCCAAAACCTGAAAAACTTTGACCAGCTAGGTGTCATTAGTAGGAGAAGGTTCTTCCACTATCAGACACCTGTACGCCTCCATGTCATCTTCCGCATCCTGTTGATCTCTCGGAGTTGCTTCCATGGTCTTGAAGCGTCCTGGATTAGTGTATCCCTGAGCTGCGTTTGTGCGGCCCTGAGTTGTTTCATTGCTTATGTGTGTCCGTGAGCTGCTTCCAGGGGCTTTATTTTTGCTGGTGGTGGTTCGCTCTTGAATATTGTGAGTTGGGACTTCAAAGATTTGTGGCTCCTCTCTAAAAGCCACCGAAATGGTCGCTATTATGCATGGACGTTCCAACGTGTAGCGAAATTGGAATTGGGCAGAATGACTAGGTTGCAGAGACGAGACAGAGGCAGCAGGACACTGAGGAGCAGCTTCAACACGTCGAGGACCTACAGCTTGAGCTCGCCCCCGACCACTGCGAGTGGCAAGATAACATTCTGTGAAATGAACCGTCGAAGGGGAGGAAAAGTCAGAAGGGGATGAGTCAGAGAGGGACAAGGAGGGGGATGAATTGCTCTTCCTTTGGTACTACCCCTCCTACAGTGCATCCTATGACGCAAATGAGGCATGCTCACTTGTTCAAGATTGAGCGGACGAGGATGAGGAGGAGCAGTGCCAAGGATTGAATGGTCAATGGGAGCAGGGGGACCTGTAATCCATGATTCAGAACCAAGATTAAAGGATGAAGAATCACACTGAAGGAAACAAAGAAGACTCTGCGAGAAGTGGGCACCATCCACCATCTTAATGCAGCACAAAATTTGGCAGCGTCTTCTCGTTGTCGTGCACGAGCTCGGCTCTACAATAGAAGGGAGACAATTGCAGTTCAAAGGAGGCGGAATAGGGGGAAAGCGGTCCGAAGAAGCCATCTTAAGAACCAAATTGACGCATCTTCGGTCCTTGTACTACATTAAAATTCCATTAATATCGGCGGTGATCTTCTGGATGAAAGCGTGGGTGGTTAAGTGGCTGCACCACTTGCCAACCCAAATTCGCTGCATAATACCAGCGCTCTTAAACACCTGCATCTGAAAATAAAATAATATATATTAATAATAATAATAATTAATTATCTTATTATATTATTTTTATTTGATTAAAAAACAATAAACTAATGATTAAAATATTATATGGTATTTAATGTTTACTATATATCTAAACCTATAACTAAAAGTTTATTTCGAAATATTGTTTTTTATATTGGAAGATATGATAGCAACATCTAACTAAATAAAGAGAGCAATGACATTACCACAATTTAACTTTGGTTTAAACAACTAAAAAAATATTCTATATTTAACCCTAGTTTCTTGAATAATTGTCTCAAGATCGTAAAACTCCCAAAGAAACAGAGGTTTCAATATAAATTCGTCATTACAATGCTCTACAACAACTCGTCCTTAAACGTACTCCGTTGGGGTTTATATTTCTCAGAATCAATTGGGGATTTATAGAGATCTCATTGAATAAAGAGGCTTGTATGACAAAAGTATTATTGCTTTAAAATCTCATGTGCCAACCATGATTCCATTGTAGATCATGAGATCACTTTGGAGATCATGAGATTATTAATTTAAGAGATTCATATTTACAGTCCCCTTTTAAAGGAATATTGATATTATATCTTAAACATGCAATGAAACATTTTAAAAGAATATTGATAGTATATTGATTGTGATTTATTGTATCTAAATAATGTAATTATTTAGAAAGAAAAAGAGGTTAACTATTAAAAAAAATTCAGAATCCGGTTGGGGGTTTCCACATTGCTTTTATATTATAGAGATCTGATTGAATAAGAGAGGTTATATCACAAAACTATTATAGCTTCAAAAGCTTACGTGTAAACCACGATTCCATTGTAGAAAGTTTATTTTATTTGAGAAGTGCATATATGCAGAAATTGGTTTATATTATTAATCTTTCACCAGATTACTTAGAGATTGTGAGATTAATCATTAATTTAACAAATTCATATTTACAGTCACTTTTTAGAGGAATATTGATATTAATGTAAGAGATTTCTATTTACAATCACTTTTTAAAGGAATATTGATATTATATGGAAACTTGCAATGTAAATTTTTAAAAGGATAATGGTAAATTTTTAAAGAAATATTGATATTATATTGATTGTGATATATTCATTTAAATAATGTCATTGTTTTTCAGAAGGAAATGAAAATTTAGAAAAAAAAATAGTAATAATAAAATGTTAAAATAGTATTTAGAATTTATTTTCAAATTATTTATAAATAAACATAAAAAGTAATCAAAACAAATGAATATGGTAACTATATAAATATATAAGAAATATTATGATAATATTATTATTTATTGAAATCAACAATAATATATCGAAATTATTGCCGTAAGTTAATTATTGATTCCGTAATAATAACTAAATATAATATATATTTAATTAATTAAAATATGAATTAATATATTAATTAAAACAATAATTTATGAATAATTAGTGTAATGAGGTTTAATCTTTATTAATATTTAATATATTATTAATTTAATTAACATAATATTCATATATATAGCAGTGAAATCAATATTAATAAAAATATTAAATTCATATAATAATTATTATTAAGATATATTAACCACATTTACTAATGTAGTTGTACATGTGATTGATATATGTTGTATATCAATTTTTTTTCCTTTTGCAATTCAATCGTTTTCTTATTCAAATTAATGATAAGTTGACCCAACCTTCTAACATACCCATCACTGAAAAGACAATGCCAAAGAATTAAGGCTAACATACTACCATAATTGTCCCTGATATCTCTGAAACTATCACATTCCAAAATGAAATTATTTTCTGATTCCACTACCCCATAAGTGCAAAAGGTACACACTCATTTTTTCCAAGCTTCTTTAGGTCTCTTCCACCATCCCATTTCACACTAAAGTTGATGTGAGTTAGTTCTTAATTGAGCAATAAGAATCTTTTATCTCCATGGTATGTTGGCTCCAATATACTCTTTTTGTTGGAGATCACAGGTGGGGTTGAATTCCTGAACATTAGTACTTCTTCATTCTACCCAACTCTTTTCCCCATATATGCTTATGGAACTTTTCATAACAAAATTCCTTAACTCCTTCATATTTGTGGGACATGCATTGAGGTAACTATTCCATTTTTGCATCCTTTTGTTGTTTTGTCTCATCCATGATTTATTTCTTGCACTCATGCCTTCCTTGAAGAAAACTTCCGGTCATGTATCTACTCTCATTTGCTCAATTCTTTTTAGGTACCTTATAAGGCACACCATAGTAATTGCTTCGATGGAAGCTACTCCTTTTTCACTCAATATTATCTCATAAGGAACCGAACTTTTTATTTTGAACTTGCTCATGATGAAGCATTTTTTGATTTTCTCAATTTGTATCCATTTTGAAACATGGATGTTGCTAGTCCATATTTCACATTCATACAATATCACTAAAAAACTACGAGTCCAAAAATCACTTTAATCCTTTTCCAATCTCATAACTTCACCTCTCTACATCTGTTTTGAAATGCATATAATGCTTTCCACCCTTCTAAAATTATCTTCTTTCTGCAATCCTCCCAATTAAGCTTGTTGTTGAAATTGATCTTGAGGTACTTGTATTCATTTACTTCTTCAATAGTGTTTCCTTTAAAGAAGAATTTATTCTAGATTTACTTCCTTTTATTAGAGAAATTCATTATTTTGATTTTACTAGTATTGACTTGCATCCCCACTGCTTTACAAAAATTCTCAAGGTCATATAGCTGCATCTGCAATCCATGGATTGACTTAGTAATCAATACAATATCATTAGCATATAAAAAAAGCTTTATCACAAACTCCCCCAACTCAATACCATCCCCACCTTGCAAATTTAGCCACTCTTCCAATTTGTCAATATATAAACCAAAAAGGGTAGGGGATAAAGGGCAGCCTTTCTTGACTCCAATGTCAGTCCTAAAACTTTCTGAAATGCCTGTTGAAGTTCTAATTTTAACTTTCACCTCTTCGTAAACTCTATGGCCAACAATTCTATATTGCAAAGGAATTTTAACTTCCTCCATTCTACGCCATAACTTATCTCTAGGGACCATGTCAAATGCCTTTTTGAAGTCAAAAAATAGAAAAAATACTTCTTCTTTGTCCCCCCAAGCCTTTTCAATAACTTGTCTCAGTGTGATACCATGATCTATTGTAAAATGTTTCAGCCTAAAACCCATTTTAACATTTTGCCTCTTTTCTTTTACTTTTGCCCACTTACTGATTCTATTTTTTACTATGCCACTGAAAATATTTACAAACAAAGGAATGATCATGATGGTTCTATAGTTGGAAGGATTATTAACGTCTCCACTTTTAAAAACGGGTAATGCTAGACTGGTTGTCCAATCTCTTGGGAATAATTGTTGAATGATGTCGTTGAATACTTCCACGATGTGTGGTGCGAGAATATTCATTCCCAGCTTTATAGATTTTGCTTGAAGTTCAACCAAGTCCTTTGCCTTCCCTATTTTCAACTTTGTAACTCCTCCCTCCACCTCTTGTAATGTGAAAATCTTTGTAGTTGTGTTGATCCGAGGAGGAGGCTCAATCTCTAATTCTTTTTCATAAAGTTGTCTTGCATAATCAACTCACTAATTGGTTGTAATATTATTTTCAGTTTTCTTCTTCCTTGGTTGAATTTCATGCCAAAAAAACTTTGGGCTATTCTTGTCTAGATATATAAACTCGTCTTTATAAATAATGCAAAACGAAGTCTTAAATATATATCAACCACATTTACTAATATAATTGTGTTACTCTATATTATAAATAAATATAATTGATTTGCATAATTATATAAATATAACTTATTTACATATTTATTATTTATTTTTTTAAATTTATTTTAAATATATATTGATATATTTTAAAATAATTATGATAATAAAAAATATTTATAATAATATATTTTATTTTTTCAATGCCCTTTCCAAATCAAAATGTCGAAACCTTGTCAATAATCCGGATTTCCTGCATTTCATTAATGGAGAAAAAGTAATAATAAATAAAGTTATAATAACAGTGGATCAAATTGCAAAATTCAATGAGATTAGATCCATAAACCTCACGCACCATAATGAAAAAATAAAGCCAACCAAATCTTCCTAAAATATTTCATGTCCTTTCAAAGTATTTTAATTAAATAATATTAACGTCATTCAATCAAGGGGCACTAACCTATTTACATGATTTGGTTGTGAACATGGACATTTGGTCACATGAATGCCATGATTTTTTTATCTCAGTTTTCAAATTTGTATTAATTTATATTTATTTTGAGAATTCAACATTTTAGTAAATCATATTTATTTTAGAATTAATTATCGTTTATTGTGTTGAGAGATTTTAGTAATCAATTTGAAAAATTCCACAAATTTTTAAAAAATTGAGATTATATAGCTTACTTTACTTATTAGTTTCGTAATGACAATGATTCAAATATAATTCATATGATGTAGAAGTCTTGAGTTCATATTTTAGATAAAATCTTTTATTGTAGGGCATTGTTAGCATTTTGGAGCTATACAAATATCTATTTAGCACATTTTTAGATTTTCAGAGCTACATCATATGTCATATGTTTGGATCATTTTTACATGCTAAGATATTTTTCTATTTTATTTATTAGTTATGTTTTTCAACAAGTTTGATGTGTTTGTTGCAATACTATTATTATGCACTATCTATTTGGCATATATTTAAACTTTCCTAGCTACATCATATATCACATGCTTGGATATTTTTACATGGTTGGATATTTTTATACTTCATTTATTTAGTTATATTTTTCAACAAATTTGATGTGTTTTCCATAATATTATGTTTGTGCATTACCGTGTCTTCTCTTATCCTCATCACATTCCTATCTCTTCACTCTTTTTCTTATTAATATGGATAGTATTCAAGCATAGAAAATCTTAGAGAAGGTAAAGATTATATGTGTGTGTGTGTGTATAAGAAATAAAATCCATAATATTATCTTCATGCACTACCGTGTCTTTTCCTATCCTCATCACATTCTTATCTTTTCACTCTTTTTCTTATTAATATGGAAAGCATAGAAAATCTTAGAGAAGGTAATGATTACCTACATATAATAAAATCTAAGGAAGGTTAATTTAAGATGCATGTATTGTAAATAGTATAACGGTATAAAATCATAAATAAAGAAGGTATTAATCTTATGTGATGATTTTCAATAGCTAATTCTCAAAGGAAACTTGGACAAAATCACTTGCAATTGCATTGAAAGCTTAAATTCATATAAGGACATAAACTCATAAAGAAGCAATGTACAAAACTTACATGATGATCTTCTATGGATAATATTCAAAAAGCCATATTTGTATCAATATTTATGTTTCTAACATCATGATAGATATATGATTTAAAGCATGGAAATTGGGAAAGATCACTAATATGACATTTGGTCTTCTAAATGTGACCATATTTAGAAAATTATCTAAAAAATACTACTCATCAATGGGATTGATTTTATTTACAACAAGTGTCCAATATTTGTGCTACGTACATAACATAGATCTTTACACTTATTCCTTTTCTCTAACTTGAATGGATGTGAATATTGACTATCCCGGCCAGAGGTATCGATGACAACAAAATTATGAAGAAACATTCCGTTGTAAAGAATTTAGGGTATGGTGTAAATCACCCAACATTCTATGTATAAAAATGATTAATGCATCGATTTTAATTGCATCTCTTTTTAATCACATAAATATTTTCATGTGATATTTTTAAGTTGATTTCCTCACAATTTGGTATTTTGGAAGTCATTTTCCTCAAAATTTGGATCTATTAATTGATGAATCAATTGTACCATGAGTTTGACATTAACAAGGTTATCATTGTTATCCAAAAATGCATTTTTTTTAGCAATGATTTGTTTAAAATATGCAAAGAATCCTAAAAACAAGAAAGACTTTATGGAATGTAAACTCATGATCAAAGTCTATCTTAATTCTATATTTTATAGCTCAATTACATGTTGAGCTATAATTTCTAAATAAATGGTGGAATGCAAAAATGAGGAATGCTATCATTAATAAATTTCCGTCTTCATGTGATCAATGTTTCTCTAAATAATGGACCTTTATTTGTAATAATTACAAGTGTTGCTAATTACAATTTTGATTGTGTCAAATATAAAGTCTTGTCATTGTAGAAGTTGTTGCATCACTTCTTTGATAAAATTATTTTTTGAATATCATGGATGTGCTTACAAATTCACCATTTTATCTTCTAGCATAGCGATGCCTCATAACCAATGTATCCCCATTACATGTTTGGATTTCTTTATTATACTTAGTTTCACGTAACAAGTAATACAACTCTTTTTATTGACCTCTTTAGATCCCAATGATGATGAGAGGTTACAAGTTAAGAGCCATCTATAGTGAGGAAGAAATCAAATCAGAGTGTTGCATGACTAGACACGACAAATGAGGCATTAACTATAATGAGAACCATCAAGTTGGAAATGGAAAAAAATGAAAAGTGATTCCTCCATAACAAGGAAAAATAAATTTTTAAGACAATTTACATACGGTCCTTCACTTCATCGACATATAACATTTAATTATTACCTCAACAACTCCAACCCAAACTCTTATACTCACTTTCCTTTCTATAAATTGTTCCTTCTTCTTGATAATAAGTTATAATTAAATACTTCTTGTGATAAGTTGTTTCAAAGGAACATATTCTTTTTTATTGGGAAATAATCCAATACAAGTATCTCAATTCAATACTAATTACATTAACTTATCATCTTCATTGAATTGACCACTAAAATCTCATGTGTTTTAAAGTGTTATTCATATTCCCTAGTATATCAAGCCAATACTAATTATTCACCTTATTTATTGAATTGAAGAAACCTCTGAAAATTCATGTGCTCTGAATTCTTATTCATATTCCTCCCTTTTTTGGGGGATTTAGTTTTTTTGAAAAAATAATGTTACAAAATATATGTTT
>APFE031147265.1:21242-45107 GCA_000404065.3 Pinus taeda | reverse complement strand
ACGTTTGTGATTCTTGTTGTTCCTTTTCCAAAGGAACGGTACCTGTGTGTGCTATTGCTCCTTTTCCAAAGGAACAACATTTGTGAACTTTTGTTGTTCCTTTTCTCAAAAGGAACACCACTTGTATGTTTTTGCTCTCCCTGTGAAACAACTTGTTCCTTTTGCTGTTCTTAATTGAGGATGCTTATTGTTCCTGTTCTTTCAAGTCTTTTGGAATAAAACTATGCACTTATGTAATGGAAACAAAATCACAACATACTGAAATCAATCAATCATAAATCGTTATCTTTATAAGAAATTGCCCTGAATTGGTAAGAGGATAGAAGGAAAGACATGCTTATTCATCATCTTTTGTTGTCATTGTCCTAATCATTCTGCTCTGATTAGTTATCTGTATCATGCTGGGCCCTTTTAATCCTCTTTGATTATTATTCAGGAATAAGAGCAAAGGGTTTATATCTTCCTATTAGGATGTTAAGACTTCTTCCACCATTCCTACTTTTAAGGAGTGTTGAACCACCCTTTGTGTATAAATAGGGAAGGCACTTCATGAAAAACAAAGAAAAAAGAGCAAACTTGACTTATAAATTGTCAAATGCAAGATAGGAAGTCTCATTAAGAGCTGGCCTACCATGATCATGAGGACGAAAGCAAAGTGGCATTCCCACTATGGCCACCACACCAAGGATATGGTCCAAAAGGTATATCAAAAAAACAACCCTCGGAACAGGAGGTCTCATCATGAGCCGGCCTGCCCACTATTCACTCCTTCCTCGTGAATGGCATTATGGCTAACTGGTCACCAAGCCAGCATAATGGACTACATTTCGACATTACACAAAGTTCCCTAAGAATACACAAAGGATTATGGTTCCATGGGTGAAATAGACAACTCTGCCAAGGTTATGGACACCTATCGGCAGCAGAGCACTGTTAATGGTATTGAAGTCGCATTATTTACACCAATAGGTAAGTTATTAGCACCCTTCTGTTTCTTATGCCATGGTAATCAATTATATGTTATTTCCCTAATCATATAACGCATGAATATATATTATCACCAATCATGATAGAACCATTGACAATGACCGCATGAGACTCTCTATTTACAACAAATGTCTTATCCCCAACCTTGCATCATATCACCGCAGTCTCTTACGTATTAAAGCGACGCAACTCTACACCTCGATTTCAATAATATGCTACTTTTTGTAAAAATTGCATATTGCCATACGTTTTTCTTTAAAGACTTTGTTGCAGAGCAGGTGCTTCTCCTTTATTTGATGGCTGGGACAACCTACCATATTGCGGGGGGGGGAGGTTAACCTCATCATTCCCTGGATTACGTGTCAGCTTACTATTCAGGAAGTTGTGTACTGGGGTATAACACGGCTCAACCATATATTATTTCTTTTAATTTTTTGTTTTTTCTGCATGACTTACTATTCAAAGCCATTTCCATTGTATACTCTGTAGCATTAGAGTTTGAACGAGTTTTGGATTCGTCAGCTTCTTTGGTGTTTCAACAGCACAAACACCTACCATTCCTTTGAGAAATTACAGCGAAACTATGGGAGGAAGATCAATTCGGAGAGAACCGCAAGTGTTAACAGTCTCTGCTACTACCCAGGAAATACTGGCAAGAGCAGGATGACTGACCTATCTTAACTGCTTACAGGAGTCTAACGAGACAGTGGCAATTGAATTCTTGCAGAACTTGCAAGAGGACCACTCCACAGTGAGGAGGAGACAGATAACAGTCACCGATGACATAATCACAAAAGTCTCAGGACTGCCAGCCACTGGACCAGTATGGACGTTAAAAAAGGAGAGGTTGGAGAATATTATAGAAATCTTCTAGGATGAGGGACAGAGCTTGACAATTCGAGGAAAGGGGGTTCTGCCAGTAGCACTAGAAGAGCCGTGGGCAGAATTAGCAGAGACCATCCAAAGCTACATCACCTGTGAAGGCAGAAAATACGTTGTAAGACCACGACATCTTAAACTCTTAACTGTTTTAAAACAAAAATTCTTTGTAAATTTACCAGCATTATTGAATTCATTACTTCATGACGTTGCACGGAGCATGAAAAAGGCACAACATGTAGAGTTAGTTGTTAGTCATCATGGATTGATTCGGGTGATAGTCAACCATAGCCTCACCCAGCAGTAGAACAGCTGGGAAGAGCTAATTTCCATTATAAATGGGGGATTGGCCACACCACCCCCAAAACGGAAACATGTCACCAGCACATCCAAACGTCCAGAAAAATGGAAACAGGTCACCAGCACACTCGAGCATCTAGAAAAACACAAGAAATCGGCAAAGCAGAAACATGTCACCAGCACACCCGAGCAACCAGAAAGTGCAAGAAATCGGTCCGACTAGCACGGCTACGAGGGGGGCTAGAGAAGCCCCAAGAAAGCACCAGCTAGCCGGTAGAAATAGAAGATGAGCAACCCCCATGGTAAGGAAAGGAAGACAAGGAGACAGAAATGCAGAAAGAAGAGTTAGAGCAATCTATTAAAGAAAAATAAGAGGAGGCAGAGAAATATGCAAAAGAGGAAGATGAAGAAGAGGCAGAGCAATCTAGAGAAGAAGAAGAAGAAGGAAAAGAAGACGAGCAATCTGAGGAAGAAGGAGACAAACAAAAAGAAGCCGAGCAGTCCAAGCAGGAGGAGGAAATGGAACAACAGGAAGGCAGCCCATTACAGGACCCATTAGGAGAAGATGAATTGGCCAAAGTATTGGCCAATATGGGCGAATATGGCCAACCTTCCAGTCCATCAGACCTCCATGCCGGAGAGAAACCCAAGGAGAAAAATGCACCCGGGGAATCACATGCAAAGGAGGCAGAAGAAGAAAATTTGCCTATTCATGATGAGAAGATGTCAGAAAATGATGAACAGGAACAATCCGTTCCTAACCAGAAGGCACTAGAAGAAAATCTGGGGGAAATAAGGGCAAAAAAAGAAGTCGCTCAAGAAATAACATAACCAATTAGGGTTCTTGCCCTGAAACAGCGAGAGCAGAATAGTGAAGAAACACCCCGGGAAGAAAATTAGGAAACTAGCCATAGTTTAGACCACAGTAAACAGCCTGCTGTTCCTTCTGAGGAAATGGCAGAAATAAGGGTATTGCGAAAGGAACAACAAAGATTATTGAACATAATAGTCCAGCTCCACCAGCAGATTAGGATTCTAAAGGCAAGGAAAATGGTGAAAGGGACTTCAGGAAGGAAAAATCTGGCCACTCCAGCAAAACCCCTTAAGGGCAAGGGGCGGAGGACCATAATCCATCCTGCTCTTCAAAACCCCTTCAAAAGCCAAGCTGTTGTTCCAAATGATGCTGAGAAACAGACTACTGTTCCAATTGAAAAGGAACATCAATGGACTTATGTTCATGTTAAAATAGAAATGGATGAAATGTTGACCCGTGATAAGGAAATTCAGACGGAGGCACCACTTTCAGGAGTAATAAGGGTTCTGAACTCAAAGCAGCACAATATGAAAGTTTAGGTAAAGCTCCCAGCCTCCACTACTGCATGGAAAAGGGATCCAAAAATAGTAACCCTACAAAAGGGTTTGAAGCAAGCTCAGCAAGAAGCAAAAAAGCTTAGAGAGCAAACGGTCCCCCGAGAAAAATATGAAGAGCTACAGTAGCAGCTAAGGAACGTCAAACTATCTGAAATCTAGGCCTTTGAAGGGTGGAGAAAGGACAAGAGAAATTCGCAAAGGTAACCCATAGGTTAGATGTAGTTATCAAACATATGGATACCTTGTGTTCTTTATACAATGACGTCCTAGCATGTAGAGCCCCTGCTAAGAACTATGCCTTGTTTTTAATGGAAAGATATTTGAAATTGAAAATAAAGGCTGTTAAAGCAGGTGCTCCCATACAAATTAACACCATAAATGATTTCATAAACTGCTATAAGCACTACGGGGTAAAATTTTAGAGACTACTATGGGAATTTTATTTACATAACCTTGTACTAGAATAGGAGACCGAGCTGAACCTTGGCCCATTTGTTGGGGACATTCAATTATAGGCATTTATTTCATTTGCAGTTAATCAAATTAAATGGCTCAAATCCTATAATGCTTTTCAAAGACAAGAAAATGGATTAGATTTATGGATAAGAGCTGAGCCTAGGGATCCAACAAAGTTATGGAGGAAACATAGAAACCTCATGAAGACTCTAGGAGTGATTGAAGCATTAGGACCCATTTATGAGGCAATCATTTGGTAGGGATTAGAATACTTTTCCTCTATCAAAGACCCTGCCATTGATGTAGCTAAATTCCGATATCGAATATCTAATCCGAATATCCAGCTCAGAGAACCATTTAAGTATGAGAATTTTAAACTAGCTGCCAACGGTTTTCCCCTCTTTGGAAAAATTGTTTTGAGGGTAGGGTCACCCTAGTTAGGATATCGATTCTAGAGTCTAATCATTTGGCATCCTGCACCCGGATACCAAGCCATGTATGAGATGCCTGAGGGTTAGATAGGCCATTTCTTTGACTACCTAGTTACACATCATGGTTGTAGGCCTTCACATGAGATTCCATCTCCAACCTACTCACTCACTGCCTTACATGTCAACTACAATGTTTTCATGAGGCCATGAAAAAGGGTAAGCACGGGGGTGTGTGGAGTACTAAAGAAGGTATGTTTTGATGGTTATTTCAGTATCTTTTCATTAGGACTTACAATCATTTTTGCATCATGAACTTAGAAAATGATAAAGAATTGTAATAAAACATGTGAGATTAATATACAAGACAAGAACGCTAACAATTGTCGTTTCCATGTGCAGCAGGGAGAAAAAATGAAAATTTGTCATTCTAAAGGAAAACACAAAGACAGTTTAACTGTTGTCCCTTCGACAGGAGACTGCATGCAAACCAGATCAAAACAGATCAGCCCGGGAAAGGAAGCGGAGACATCAGCTCGATGCAGAAAGGAGAAGAAATGACTAAGGGTTAACGGTTCTGCGAATCCCTCGGGATCCTTGATCCTAAGGGATCATTGTTTTATCTATTTCTACATTTAGATATCTCCATCATCACCCTTATATAAGGGGTAGAACTATTAGCTAATGGGTGTTGTTATGCCTTTATGTAATTTCTTTTAAAGATCAAAACTTTGATTATCGTGTCTTGTTAAGAACTGCTCTACTGTAATTTTACTTGATGCATTAATACAAACTTGGTTACTCTTTCATCTTTCAGCCTGGAATAACTTTAAGCAGTGTACCCTTGGAGGGTAAGGGCCTGGCCCTAGAGGACACTTGCTCTTGTACCATTACGCGTGGTTTTTGTGTGGTTTGCTTATCGACATGATCTGGTAATCTGATATGTTTTATAAAGTTTACATCACATGCTCTGTCATGTTTAATCCATTAAGGTTTCTGAAGACAAAAGTATTGTATTGATGCTGCATCATATTACTCTTCCTTTAGGTGTTGATATAATACAGTTAGTTTCTACAGAAAACTGTTGCTATTCCATTACAGAGCTTTTGTGCTATGCGCTTGTTCCTTAACATTACAGAACTCATCCTGGAAGCTCTGTTCTCTATGATTATTGGATTCTTGAATACTGCTCTTCTATCTTGAAATGCAATCGTATTCTTTCTAACCGAAGTGACAACTGAATCAGATTACTATTTGAGTATGTTGTGTCTATATGGTTTTCAGTGTCGTTCCATAATGTATCATTAATCTGTGTTGTTCCATTTGTGTGTACATCTTTAAGAGTGAAGGATTGATGTTTGGTTATGATTAATGCAATTGATTTGATAAACTTATGGCTTGTTAGACTTAGTTGTTGTTCTATTTCTTAAAAGCTACTCTATTTCCGAATTGCTGTTCCATTTTAGACCTGTTGTTCCATTTTAGATTTGTTGTTCCATTTTAGGTTTGCCATTCCATTTCAAGGTTGCTGTTCCATTTCATTGTTGTTTGATTTCTTTTTCGTTCCAGTTCTTATCTGCCGTTCCATTTCTTGTTATTGGTGTGAAGAACGATCTCAGGTTGTAGTGAGCATCAGCATCTGCTGTCTGGCTCCCAGACCCCTGATCTGTTCTCCGATTTCCTTTTCCATTAGTTTCTAAAGGGATGGGTTATTGCTACTGAACCCTTGATTGATAAATTGCTTAATGTTCTGAATGTGTGATTTAGTCTTTTGAAGTAGTTAAGCTGTAAACAAGTATCCATTTGCTCTTGTATTTTCAAACATTGTGCTACTAGGATTACTCTGGCAAATGATAGCCTCAGACTGAGACACTCTTTGAAATAGGAAAACGTTCTTGGATTGAGATATTAATGTGAGGTAACTAGAGATGAAAGAGACCCTTTTTATAGCTCCACAATGTGGAACAAGAAAAATCACTATCTTTAGCCAAAAGTTGGAAAAGAGTGGTAGCTATCCTGGAGAAATTCTCAATGAATCTCCTATAGTAGCCCGCGTGTACTAGAAAACCTCTCACTTCCATTTGAATTTTGGGTATAGGAAGACTCAAAATAATTTCTATTTTTGTAGGGTCAACTTGGATACCTTTGTCAGAAATAAGGTGGCCAAGAACCACCCCTGCCTTGCACGTTAATCTACATTTTTTATCACTCAAGGCGAGATGAGCTTCTTGGCAACGAAGAAGCATTTTTTCTAGATTCTTGAGGGCTTCCTGAAATGAATCACCAAACACAGAAAAGTCGTCCATATATATTTACACACACTCAAGGTTAGAAAAAATGGTCAAGACTGCCCTTTGAAAGGTAGTTGGTGTCAGCTTGAGGGGGCCTGATCTAGGTTCGGAGTTAATTAGCCTAAAAAATCCCTACACTACTGGCCCTTTTGGCAATAGCCACAGAGCACAGATTGAGGTTTGAGGGGTGAATTTAGTCCAACTATGAATACCTTCATGCAAGTCACTTCGTGCATTGTTATGACCTGCGAGACCTTCACAATCTATTATAATTGCCTTCGCGCAACCCTAACTAGGAGCTGAGGTGATTTCGCGTTGCTGAAGTAGCGATCTGCGCTATTTCCCCAAGTTACACCATGGATCTTACTTATATTCTTATAACTGTTTGTTAACTTTGCGTAAACAGATACTTTATCCTATATTCACTTAATCAACACAATCATATAAGTTTGCGCACCATATAAACAGTAAAATTGCAATTTATACCCAATATATTTAATTCATAAACTAGGCAAAACATACATAGAAATGATATGAAACTTCTCTTTATTACTTCTCCAATGGTTATAGACTCGACTCGCCCTGCACACTCAACTGTAGGGGTCCGTGCACTGAACTGTGGACTACTAGGCCTCTGCACACTCAGCTACAACGCCTTCTCCTACTCTACGACCCAACGACTCGACTCTACACTTGGATAAGACTCAATCCTTCATCCTTTCTTTCTCAATTGATCCCTATCCTTTATAACTTAGAGCCTCATTCTATTTATACAATCCCATGGTCTGCGGCCATGGGTAGATCTCTAAAGATGACACCACATTACAATAATGATGGAAGACAACCCTATGACTCATTTACAAGTTTGCACTCAGTTCCCACAAAACGTAGAGTCTTTACATCGAATTTAATCAAAAACTGGGCTTTGAGCCCCAAAACTTCCCTTGGGGGATCTCGCACCCAATAGGCCCCCAACAAAAACATTGTGACTCACCCTTGAGTCACTCTATTGGTGCGGAAATCTTCACTTGGTGACCTCCTAACTCTACCCCAACTACTGCAAGGTTGGTAGCACACTGAGGATATTCCTACTATACCTCCTGGACGTGTTGTTTAGAGACCGCAGTAGCTGAGTTGTTGCCCTGCACCTGGTTATAGTCCCACGCCTCCTTTCAGATGCCTGGAGCACTAAGAATTTTCTTCAGTCAGCTAGCCAAATAGGCGGGCCACCCATGCATGGATTCAACCGATTGACATTCACTTTTCCTGGGAAAGGTTCTCCATTTAACTTTACCAACTACATTGTGCCTCTGTTTGTGACCTCCTTAATAACATATGGTACCAACCAATGCATTCTGAATTTTCTGAGGAATTTATCAAACTTACTATCATATAGTAACACCAAATCATTCACCTTGAAGGTGCACAACTTAATATGTCGATCGTGCCAAGCCTTTTCATGTTGCTTTTGTACTTGTTGGTGAAAGCCAACGAAAAATCGTTCTTCCTCGAGTTCTTCCAACTATGCGAGCCTATCATCTAGGGCTCCACAGTCTATCATACCTGTGAGTGCTACTATGCATAGACTAGGCACGATGTATTCCATCGGCATTACGGCTTCCACTCCATAAACCAGCCAGAAAGGTGTCTGCCCCATTAGTTTCTTGCATGTCATCCTAAAAGCCCATAATAATGCAAGTACGCATAGGTCCCAATCACTTCGCTACGTGTTGCATACTTTGGTCAGCACAGTATCCAGTACTTTGTTAAATGCTTCTACTATCTCGTTAGCTTGTGGGTGATACAGTGTCCTTTTCTGATGATACACCTGAAACTCTTATGTCAGCACACTAATCATCTCGTTTAGGAAATGTGTACCATGTTCTCTCATCAAGATCTTCAGACATCATGTCAATACGTGTTCAAATAGAAACTTCGTGGCCATTTTTGCCATGCAATCTTTTACTGGCTATGCTTCTACCCAACGAGTCAGGTACTCTGTCACAGTGATAATATATCTCACACCCATTTTTCCTTGAGGTTTGATAGGCCCTACAAAGTTGATCGCCCACTTTTCAAAGCACTGTCACGTCATTTGCAGATTTAAAGATATCTCGTCCCTCTACAATGGCTTACCTATTCTTTGACATACATGACAGGCCTTGTAATGTGCTTTTGAATCCTGACGAAGGGTCGCCCACCACAACCCTGTGCGGAGAATCTTCTGCGCGATCGTTCTACCTACATAATGTCCTCCCGCAACACCCCCATGAGTGTCTGTGAGGACATTACTTCATTCAAACTCAGGTACATACATTCGCAGTATCTCATCATTCCCCATCTTACATAGGTGCCCCACAATGACAGTGAAATTTTTCGCGCGCACCACTAGTTCCTTCTTCTGCTAGAAGGAGTACCCTATGTGCACAGCAAAGAGTTATGCATCAGGTAATCCTTCCTCTAGACTAGTAGGTTCCTCTCCTATCTCAATGTGTGATAGGTGATCTGGTCCTACATTCAATCATCCAAGTTTCAAAACAACTTCAAAATCATATTCTTGGAACAATAAAATTAATCTACATATGCGCCTCCCCAACATAGGCTTATTGACCAAGTATTTCAGTGCATAATGATCTGTATTCATTTTGTAGTGCCCCCCTAGCAAGTAGTGCCAATATTTTTGGAGCGCATGCACCATAGCTAGTCTCTCACACTTAGTGGTGGAATAATTCTTTTCTACTTTAGATAATCTACAACTTGTGAGCACTATAGGGTGATCCAAGCCTACTACACCCTCCTGTGTTAATACTACCCCCAGCGCTATACTCGATGCATCAACATGGACATGAAACTCTTCCTCCCATTTCGGGAAGACCAGAATTGGCGCAGTGACCATGTTTTCTTTCAATACATCCAAAAATTTCTCACAATCATCATTCCAACATAATGTGACATCTTTTTTCAACAACTTTTCCATTGATGCGGTGATCTAGGCATAGATTTTGATGAGCTTCCTATAGTACCCCGCATGTCTCAGTGTAGCACAAAACAGTTTCACACTTCACGGTGCTTCCAAATTCAGAATCACCAAAATCTTCATGGGATATACCTTTAGTCCCTGTTTGCAAACCACATGTCCCAAGAGGTTCCCAAAAAGGACGAGGAACTTACATTTCTTGAGGTTAAGCACAATTTGGTATCTTCAACAAGTATCCAACATGAAGCGTAAGCTCGCTACATGGTGCTTAACCAGCCCAAATACAGTCCAATCATCAAAATAAACCTCCAAAAACTTGTGAATATATTCCTCGAATGCCGTAACAACCACGCGTGAAAAGATGGCCAATGCATTTTTCAACCTAAACGAAATGACAGTGTATTAAATACAACCACTCAGTCGCAAAGGTTGTCTTGCTCCTATCTTCTAGCGTGATTTTGATCTGGTGGTACCCTAAGAACTTGTTAGTGAAAGAATACACTTCCTACCCACCAACATTGTCTAACACCTCATCTTTGAACAGAGTTGGGAATGGATCATGTACGCAAGCATCATTCAATTTTCTGATATCCACACATATTCTTATCTCATCCTTTTGCTTATTTTCCTGCACCACCATTGGACTTACCCAATCGAATTCTTCCATCGGCTCAATAATTCCTACTGTGAGCATTTTGTCTAGTTCTACGTGGACCTTCTCCTTGTATTTCAGATTTAAGTGGTAAGGACTTTCCTTAACTGGCTTCACATCAAGTTTTAATGTGATCCTCATCATTCCTAAATATCCAATGATTCCCTTTAATTCCGTAAACTTGGTCAGGAATAAGTCTTCATACTCGTAGAGTAACTCAGCGACCTTATCCACCATCGCATTGTCCTAGTAGCCACTGAGTGTTGTAAACTTAGGTTCATCCCCTATACTAATGTTCGCCTGCTTTGTTTTTACCAATGCGGTTATGTCAGGGTTCTCAATCTATGTTCCTTTAACCTTGTGATGGCCTTCTATTTTTGGAATGTTAATTTTCCATGGATCTTCATCTTCTTCTTCAGTAATTACATTATAATAGTCTAGTGTGCAACTTAACTGAGTATCCCATTCACGTTGAATCGTTCTATCGACTCTTGTGGTATCCTAAAGATAGCTGATTTTACCTCTTTTGGTGCTTCATCAACGTTGTCCCACCATGTATCCTCAAAACTAAAGGTCATCATGAACCCTTCATGCACGATATCCCATTCACTTGTCCCATGACAAAGCTCCATCTCTATATAGCAATTCATGGGTATAACATCTAGGGTATGATAGAACAGGTGCACCTACTTAGGTTGTGGCTTTTCTCTATATACCTTTGTCCACTTGGCCAAGTGTGCGCGTAGATCATCCTATCCATCATACTTATCTTTTAGTCGCATATTAGGCTTATGAAACAATGTGTGCATCATTATCCTACATTCACACTAGTCCTCAAAGCTCCCTTTATGCATACCCCAGAACCCCACAACCTCATGAGCATAGCACACACTACCCAATTCAAGGCCTCGAAACATTTCTTTTTCGGCACCTCCCTTTCAAACTTATCTAAGAAAGTATCTACCTCACTTAACCCATCATAGGTAGGAAAATCCCTCACTTCTATTGATACACAATGCAACAATCTTGTCATTATATTACAGTTCAGTGTGGTTAGCTCGTGTAACCAGTTCTGCCATCGCTCTATTCCCTCATCAGAATCCAACGTGTAGGAGCTTTCACACTCCCATGAGATCCGTTTGTCCATAGTGGGATTTACCCAATATTTCTTTCATGTGGTTATTTTGTATATGTAGTCCAAATAATCGTCACTTTCATAGTCATGCACTGGCTCTGTATAGCTCAATCCTTCTATAGGGTCCAAAGGTATAACTACATGCAGAGACATTTTTTTCAAAAGTCATCTTGCACTTCTTTAGATTAATCACCCCATTCATGTCAGTGGGCCAATCAATTCGTAAGAGCGTGGGGTAGGGATTGCTGTCATCAACAATCTCTATTACTTCAAATTCTACTAATGCACTCAGCCCCTCAATATCTGCGATGATTCCCTGCATTCACCCCATAGGTATTATCTTATGCTGGTTTTCCATTCACAACTGAATAGGAGACCATTGGAGCGTAGGCCTCCCCATGCACTCCCATGTCTCCTTCGGCTGAACATTTGCATTTGATCCTAAATCCAGAATTACTTGGTCCATCTCATATTCTCCAATCTGCATGGTTAACCTCATTTCTTTTCCCATCCTCATTGTATTCTTTCCAATATTACAAACTACGCGCAGTTCTCCTAGCATAGTCCCAACGCATCTGTTAATCAGTTCTTGTAGGCCCTTTACATCGTTACTGTCATGCAATAGCTTCATGCATGTTTTCGAGAACATTGTAAGCATAGATGGGTCCATTTCCGGCTCTATTCTATCTTTCATTCATGAAGTGGAGGCATCAGTGAAGCTCTTCTTAGCTTGCATGAAGGTTTCCTTAGCGTGCTCCAAATCAAACTCTACTTCTTTCGTCGGAGCCTTACAAACCCAAGTACTATCTTCGGGTTGTTTTCCTTTATCATCTCGCATTATGATTCCACTTCGAAGAACAATGTTCACATTTGGATCTTCCTCGCATGGCTCAGACCTCATCATCTGCAGGTTCTGAGTCGGGGGAGGTGGTAATGCTACCTTGTCACGTATCCTAGCTGTCAATATAGAACAAACTTCTGTCTCATGATCAAACAAGGTATAATACAGACATGATGGACATGTTGGGTTTGTACAATCATGGGCATAATGTCCTGTCTCTCCACTATTGTAGCATATCAGCTGTCCAACACCTCTTCCAGTTCCTCCTCTGCCCCTGCCTCGTCCACACCCCTGAAATCGAGTTTGCGCCACTTCTACATTCTGGTCTAGGGGTTGCATTTTAGCCTGAACTCTGTAGGTGGGATTTCTATCCATCATTAACTCATAGATTCTACAAGTGCGCTCATCGTGTCCTACCAACCTACAAAAGTTACAGAACAATTGCTGTGAATTTTAAGTATACTTCTGTAATAAACGGAAATTGTTCGTAGCGTGATTCCCTCCTATTTGAAATATTGTGCACCACAAAGCAGACACCGCACTAGGTTTTGCTTGTGATTCTAGCCTTAATGACATCGGTCCTCCTCTCGTTAGGTAATTTGTGAACACCAGGTATTAGTCCTTATCATGACCTTGACCCTTGCATTTTATGCACCATACCTCTTTGCACTCTTCTGGGCAAGCTGTCATGTCTTGTTTCAGACTCTGCATCTCAAGGCATAAGTTTTTCCGATGCGTGTGGATCTGTTGAACTCCCAAGTTAGGATCCTGCATTGGGGTCTCATGCAGCCTCATTACAATTTCTAAGGCCTCTGCCTGAGTCGTTAACTTCTGCTGTGAAAATGCGCTCCTCAGATGTGGCATTAGCGACACTACAAACTATTTCCAATGTTGTCCATCCATCAGATTCATATTATCTTCACAAATCATACACTTCAACCTTTGATCCAGTTCCCAAGGAGTCTCGCTTGGTAGCATTGTGATCTCTTTAAATCCAGTGATCGACTGCACTTTTGAATTCAGCCTGCTAAATTCCCTGTTTAGTGATGCTTGGATATCCGCAATCCCTGCATTTAGATTATCATTAGAGTGCTTAATATACCAGGTAAGCGTGCAATCCTGCAGAGCATTGACGAGTGTTGATTTCTTTATATTATCATCTATAACTCCATGCGCTTCCCATACGACTCTTATCATGAACCAAAACTGGTTCGGATCCTCATTTCCTACACCCTTGAACATAGGCAATTTTATCATGCTCGCCATATTGACTCATGGTGGTGCCAGAGTTGGTACAGGTGAAGATGGAGGTGAGGCTGGTGAAGCTGGTGGTGGTGTGGGTGGGGGTGGTATGTACCAAATCCTCTGCCTTATCAAATGGATTGCACTTCACGGAGATACCTTCGCAGAGAGACCTTTGTGAGCTCTTCCTCGTCCCCTTACAGAGGTGAAATCAAAGGGCTATTCTCTAGTCCATTACTTCCTTCATTTCTGTAGGTTTTCTCACTTCACATAGCTCCAAACATCAAGGTAATTGCATAACCCTCTTTTTACATAATAATATTTTAATCCAAGTATTCAGAGACTTTACGTACTTACCTCGTGGTCCTTTGAGAAAGCCTTGCTTTGCCTCGCTATAGCTGATTGAAGTATCTACCACAAACTCATTAATGAATCCTCCTATAATATGGTCAAGCCAATGATGAATAGTGTGTGTGATCTTATCCTCTAATGCTTCCAATTTGAGCACCAAATGTAGGGTCCACACAATAGGACCGTCGAGTTTCCACCTTCCTTGGCTATCTCCTAGCTTCACGATCCACTCGTACACCTTAGTAGGGAAATATGCGAAGAATATTTCATGGATCTATGTGTACAAGTAGCATTCTAACCACTCTTCTTTCATGAGTCACATATTCCTGTTCTCCTGAGCTGCGAACTCGTGAATCCTCCTGTCCAACCAACCTTCAATTTCCTTCTTAGTTGGATTCCAGTGATATGACATCAGACATCTCTATGCAGATTCCGGTCCCAGCAATGGAACTATTTATTGGCTTGAGGGAGCCTAATGCAGGTTTGGAGTTAATTAGCCAAACAAATCCCTACACTACTCGCCCTTTCAGCAATAGACCGTGGAGCGCAGTTTGAGGTCTCACCCAAAGAAGTATGGGGGTATGCTAGAACCAAGTTTCCGCACCCTTGAGATGTCTGAGGGGTCAATTTAGTCCAATTATGAATACCTTCGCACAAGTCATTTCACACATTGCCCTGATATGAGAGACCTTCGTGATTTGTTATAATTGCCTTCGCACAACCCTAACTAGGGGTTGAGGTGCTTTCACGCTGCTAAAGTAGTGATCTGTGTTATTTCCCTAAGTTACACCATGGATCTTATTTACATTCTTATAATTGTTAGTTAACTTCATGTAAACAGATACTTTATCTTATATTCACTTAATCAACACAATCATATAAGTTCGCATACCATATAAACAGTGAAATTACAATTTATACCCAATACATTCAATGCAAAAAATAGGAAAAATATAGACAGAAATGAAATGAAACTTCTCTTTATTACTTCTCCAACGGTTATAGACTTGACTCACCCTACACACTCAGCTGCAGGGGTCCACGCACTCATCTATGGACTACTAGGTCTCTGCGCACTCAACTGCAAAGCCTTCTCCTACTCTACGACCCAATAACTCAACTCTAAACATAGATAAGACTCAATTCTTCATCATTTATTTCTCAATTGATCCCTGTCATTTACAAATTAGAGCACCGCTCTATTAGAGCAAGTTCGTGCTCCCCGCCTACAAAACGTGGAGTCTTTACATCGGATTTAGTCAAAATCTAGGCTTTAAGCCCACGTCCCTTGGGGAATCCCGTGCCCAATAGCCAGGGGATTACATAGCCCAAACGGAAGCACTCGGTAAGAAAATGTACCCCATGGACATGTAAAACTGGTTTTGTCTTGATCCTCAAGTGCAATTTGTATCTGGGTATACCCACTAAATCCATCTAGAAATGAAAAGTACTTCTTACCAACAAGGGTATCAAGTACCTGATCGATGAAAGGAAGGGGGAAGTAATCTTTGAGAGTGGCTTTTTTCAATTCTTTATAGTCAATACAAATGTGCCATCTCCCATATTTTTTCGGGACTAAGACCAATGAAGAGACCCACTGGGTGTCAGAAATGGGATAGATAAAATCAACATCTAAGAGTTTTTGCAATTCTTCCTTTAAACCACCTCTTAGAGTTGGGTCCATTCACATTCGGGGCTATCAGATAGGTTGGGCTCCATCTTGAATATAGATATGGTGGGTACACATTTCAGGAAGGATGCCTTTCATATCTTCATAGCCCCATGCAAAGGCATCAAGATGGTTTTGCAACAAATTCACAAGTTGCTCTTGCTAGGAAGAATCCAAGTCTGAATTGATATGAAAGGATTTACCTGGAATAATCTCAACAAGAGTGGTATCAGGCTCAACATTACACAGAGGTGTTGCTAGAGATGGTGGTGAGGGAGGTAGAGAGTCATATCTTTCCTGAAATTCTAGACTAAAAATCTGACTCAATGACTCAAAATTGGGCATGGTGTCTAGATTGTTCAGGAAGTCTTGAATCTCACCCTCCTGCAAGAATTTAACATTCTAATGTATCAAGAAAACAGGTTGAGTCTCCTCATCACTAATGTAGTCTAACCATAAAGTGTCTCGAAGCTCCTAAATGGATCTAGTGGGTGGATACAAGGTGAAATTCTTCCTGTAATCTTCATGGGAAATATACATGTCACTAGAATGACATCCGATATAAGCATTGATCGTAGCAACCCATGATCATCCTAAGATCAAGGGTTGTCCTCCCACAGGTTTCTTTGGCTAAAGCACAATGAAGTCTGTGGGATATTCCCAAGAGTCTAGAGAAATGACCACATCATCCAACACCCCTTCCGACTTGATTTTATATCTTTTTGCTAGTTCAAGCATAGTGGGAGTAGGATGAATATGGACCAATCCAAGTTAATCCATGGTTTTCTTGGTCATAACATTAATGGGTGCCCCTAGGTCTATAATTACATTGGAGACAAGGATATCACCTATTTGAATAGAGACAACAGGGTTTCTGAGGTCAACGTTATACAACATTTTGTCACTATCCCTATACTCCCCATTCCTTGATCCTGGAGGACTTCTACAATGAACCCTGCATGTTTTGCCTTCAAGAATAAATTCTGATTATGTCCCCCTTCATGAGAAGATCATTTCCCTTGTGCACCATTTCCCTTGAAACTTATGTTTTGCCCAATTTACAAGACCAACACTGATGGCCTCTATCTCCCCCTCCCAATGTGTAGAGATTAACACTACTCTTCGCGCCGACTAGAGCGAATGAGCTATGTTTTAGTCATGCTGGTCTTGTTATGGAAAGTTTTTTTAAATTAGAACCGAAGCTTCCAGCTCTAGAAGCTTTGTAATGGTAGTATGGTAAATGGTTTGGCCAGATGGGTTGAGGATGATAGTTTTGGCTCCTTTCGCATATAATGATGGAACTACCTCAAGGGATAAGTCCTTCTCGCATGATAAGAGGATGCATCTCCCATCCATATTTCCTATATAAACTCCCCTTCTTCCCAAGCACAAAATAGTCTTAGTCATAGTTACAATTTTGGATGAGTGTGAGTATACTATTTTGGATTAGACAAGCAAGATATTACTAGTTGTAGCCATCTAGTTGTGTGAGGGAGAAGCGTGTTTGGTTTGGAGTGAAGCCTAAAGGGAAGAGCCTTTAAACTATTGTTTTTTGAATCCATCATGGAATGCTAACAGAAGTGTGTGGGCATGTGGTCTTGTCAGAGTAAGACTGCGACGTCAAGATAAATGGTTGTAATCTCTATTTGATATTAATATATGAAACTATCGATTGATTTACTACATGTTTGTAATATTACATACTCATGGCTTAATGTTTCTTGACTGGTTAAGTAGGTTGAATTGAAATTTGTCTATTATTATGTTTGTGTGCTGTTGTTGTTTACTTGTTTCAGGAGCATGACGAAGGAAGCGAGAGACTGCTGGAGCAAGAAAGCGAGGACATCATTAAGTAAGATAAGTGACCAAGAGGTAGGCCCTCTTGATTGATTCTAACATAAGGAAATCTTCCATAGAATGTATCTACTGTGGCTAGACCCATTATTGGGCTAGAGGAATTCGTTCGTGTCCGCACTTATAATTTTACTTCACCACAAATTGGTGACTCCACTGGGGAGCCCATCTTTTTATTTGTTTTAGATTTCATGATTTCATGAGAACTTTTCTAGTTTCACATTTTCCCTTTAGTTTTGTTTATTTTCTCATACTTACTGGGCTAAGTCTAAAATTCATAGTACCAGATCTGGTCCCTCGTTTGATTTTTTTTTTCTCTAGTTACCTCGACCAGCACATTTAATCCATTGACAGTTGCTCTGACCAACGCAAATTGCTGAGGAATAGTTGCGTTGACCAACCTCTAGAACTTTATGTTAGTTAGCAATCATGTCGATGCCTATAAGTGAATATTAGGGCTTGACCCCAATCTTGGCCAGTGTGTTCCTATCTTGTGTTTTTGACTTCGTGACCCTTTTTGACTATTTTTTCCCTAATTAGAAAGCTACTTTTTATTTGGTTTTTCTTGCTTGTTGGCTTGTCATCATTCTATTTGATTGATTGAGTCATTGAGTGGCCATCGACACTAGGGCATATGGTGAGTCACCCATTCAACAACTTGTGGACTCACTAAATCTGATTGTAGGTGTGTTTATTCCTTGCATTTTCTTTTTGGTCCTTTTATGACTTTCAACTCTTTTTACACAAGTTTGAAAAAGTTTCGTTTAATAGCTTGAGCATCTCTTTCCAACATAGATTACATTGTTGACCTTGTGTTTGGTAAAGTTAGTTTTCAATTGACCTGAATCAACTTCTATTTTCATGTTTTTATCTGCTTGAAGAACTCATTGCTCTGAAAACTATTTCATTGAAATTTTTTATGTGAAGTTTGTTTCGTTGTTTCATGAGAAAGTATGGAATTCTAGCTTCTTGCATCATTGTGTTACAAAATTTGAATCCTTTTAAAGCCTAGAATTGCATCAACATTTGAAAAAGGAAGATATTTTTTCCATTTTGAAAGGACTAACAGATAAGTTCTTGTCAAGAAATTAGGAATTGGAATGCATTTTTCATTAGTTTATTTTTTCAAAAAGTGAAACAGTGAAATATCATTTCGTTTTCAGGTGCTTGATTGTTTGCATCTGATTTAGTATTTTTTACCCTCTCTCGTGTAGGAATTTCATCGAATTGAAAGGGTCTTATCCCATTTAGTTGCATTTTAGGTTTTTTCGAGTAGCATTGCTAAGACATGAAAACTGAAACTTAACTCAAGATCAACTCTAAAATGAATTCAGTTAACCTAAGGCACATTTGACATTAACGATCATATCTAGAAGGTCTAGGCTAAAGATGTGTTCCGACATCTTTAAACCTAGCAACTATTGTTAGCTTTAGCATTAGACAACACTAGTATGGATTTGTGCTCCCCATACCATCGAGTATATAACGGGAGACCCCACTAGGCTACAATCCTTTATCCTTAGGAAGGTAAGTCGTCCGCCTTGTGAACGTGATATGCCAAACACAACATTTAGGGAGCTTTCTTGCTCGTACTTGCTGGTTCGCCAGGAGGTATTCTACAGTTCACAATTGCCTGGTAATCCTATTTACCTAGATCATCCAGAGAATTCATTTGAGCTTTTTGACTCATTAAACTTGAAAGATCATTTGAGCACTTGTCCTTTCGAGCTCGTTTCCAATCGAAAGTGATAGAGTCATCTTTGTTTCTTTTTTGACTCTTTAAAAATGAAAGGACATTAGTCTTTTATGTGTCTTAATAATTGATTGCCCACGATCCAGAACATCTTGTTAGTCTTTTGACCAAATCGTGAGTTCCATTAAAAGGGTGTTTTAAAGCCTTGAAGTTATATGTTCTATCGATTGAGACAAGGTCATCGTGGGTGAACCATTTGGTTCACCCAATTCCTCTTCCTATCCTTCATCTGAAAGATTGTCTATGGAGCCATTTCTTGAGTTATCAAAGTCACCTAAGGACCAAAATGTCGAATTCACAATTGTTATGAGTGTTCAACCATTTTCATCTCGTCCTCCACCTACTCTTGATTCAGGGTCATTTGTTGATCTTGACACGGAATCTCTGGACAATCCCATTCGAGCTCTAGAGAACTCGTCGACCACTGGCGGTCAGCTTAGACTGGTTATCTATCCTCTGAACCCTCTATTTGATGTTGTTGATATATCACCAGAGCATCCTTACAGTCTGTACGATCAACCGAGTGTTCCTTTGGAACTATCCCATAGTACACATTTGGCCATTTGTCGTTATTTGTTTTGAAACCTGGAACCTGAAGGTGATGCTCCAGTCACATATCCAGATGGGTCCAAAGTTTCTACTCCACACACTATTTAGGGGGGAGAATTGCAATTGTAGTTTCCTACCGAGGGTTTCCCTTGTTCGGAAGGTATTCCCGCCACCTTGCCACCCAACTATGTGTCTTTGGGGCACTTAGTTTCAGGCACACCTAGTGCCTCATCACTCTACCATAATCTTGTATGGGCATCAGGCATTAGGCCTACATCGGGTTTGTTATTCATGAACACGACTTTCCAACAGGCTGGTACTTCAGTCCCAGTGCAACCCACCATTTCGAATACTCTTGTATCATCGATCCTAGTTACACGTCAGTAACAACTGGTAGTTTCAAAGGTTGTCTCTGTCAGTTCTTCTGTCCCATTAGTTGGTGACCAGATTGTGCCACTGCCTGGAGGGCAGAACGTGAATGTCTCTATGGTGTTAGGTGCCACTAATGTAAGTAGCTCACAAGCTCACGTGCTTGGCATAAACCAGCCCCTTACAGGTATTGTTTATAACCCTGTTGACCCAACTGGATCAAGAAATGTCTAGTACCAATAGGTTCAGAATCCCATTGGTTCATCTAGATCGAGAAATGTCAATATCAGTAGCCTTATGGGGCTTAGGTCGAATAGCCAAATCCTTACATTCCATATGGTTCTTAAGGATTGGTTAATCAAACTTACACCCTCCAATCTGGGCAGTACATCTAGCCTGCCTACAGCTAGATTCAGTTCGGTAATTTCCCAGGCACTGTTCAAGTACCCTTGCAACAACAAGGACAACCTTTACAACAACCAGGGTAGCCTTTGTTACCACAAGTGCAACCTTTGTTGCAACAAGGGATCTTTGCACAACACTAAGGAAAAATTATCTCGCAGCAAGGTCACCTGCAACAACCACAAGGTCAATCCTTACAATAGTTGTAGCAAGTTGCACAATAACAGATGCAATATGCTCCACATACCTCTCAACCCATACCCTCGTAGGGCCAAGCTCTACAAGCCTAGGGACAAATTTTTCAAGTGCAAGGTCAGCCCTTGCAACAATAAAACCAACCAGGGTAGCAGTAACCATTGTATACATATTAACAAAGTCGTCTCCTGTAGGGGCAGGATCAAGGGCAAGTCCTGTAGTAGCAGGCCCAGAATCATCTTGTCCTAGGTCAACAGGTTTAGAATCTTGCCAGCCAAGGGCACTAGGTACAAAACCCCTACATCCAAGGGCAACAAGTGTACCAACCTCATGCTTAAGGACTGCAGGTCTAGAACTCTCTTGTTTAGGGACAATAGGCTCAACAACCCTATGTTCCAAGACAACAGGTCCCATATCCATATGTCCAAGGTCAACGAAATGAACAACCTTTTAACACATACGTTTCCTATCAGCAACATGTGCCTAGATAGTTTCAACGTATTCAAGGTCAGAATGCCATATGGAAAAAATCCCTCACTGTGGGACCAAAATCCTTACCAGCATGGATGGGCTCCTACCTATGGGCCTACTTATCGACCTCCCATGCTTTTTAATACTCAATTACCTTTCTTGGCTTCACTTGAGTTGCTAGATGTGTCACACCTTATGAATGATCCGATCCTTCATTCATCGTATTGGCCTTCGGTGTCGTCCATGATACCAAGTGATTGCCTAAAGTTTTATGGAAAAGCTAAAGAATATCCTTAGGCCCATGTGATGACATATCACCTCTGGTGCTCGTCGAACTCGTACGTGGATGATTCCATTCATGTTTTTCTTTTCCAATGAACCCTCATAGGTGCTGCAGTGAAATGGTACATCAAGCTACCTCGAAGTACTTTGTAGACATCAATTCATTAGCCATGACTTTCCTCACACATTTCCAGCTGCTGGTTCACTATGAAACTAGCAACTATTTTCTCACATTGCTTAAACAAGACACTATGATGCACATCTCTGATCATATCCATGGATGGAGACATAGACATCACTCATCAAATTCGAGATAGATAATTAGTCTATTATTGAATGGTTTACCAAATCATTTGTAGCCCCAATTGCTCATGATATAGCTATGGGTGGATGCGTCACTGAAGAGCAATCCATTGCACGTGCCTAGTACTTGGATATGGTTTACTCTCAGTCTAGCACTTTATATGAGTTTTTACCTAATGCTCTGTGACCATCATTTGATCCCATAGCATCAAAGTCACCAACTGTTCCTCCCCTTGATGGAGTTATTGGTTCAGTATCCCAAACCCTTGATAAAACTTCTTCCAAATAGAAGTTGGTCTCAAATTCCACTCCTAATAGTTCATCTCAGCATCCACCTCGCCATTGTAAAACCTCAGAGGTCCATGCTATTTAGTCTAGTATAGTAGACAAATCCTCGAAGGGAAAAAAGAAAGGCAAAGGAAAAGCTAAAGTTGATGCCCCAAAACAAGGTCCTCCCAAATTGTCTGCTAGCAAATCTTCGCAATGGAAACCCAAGTATCCCTGCCTCATTTGTGAGGAGAATCACTACACTAAGGATTGTCCTAGATGATCCAAAGTTAGTTGCCTGCTTAGAGGGACCCCTGTTTTCCTTAAAGAGCCATTTCTGTCTCAACAGACCCAAATGGTAGACCAAGCCTGATTTACTTCCTCTGGATCTCAAGTGTTCATGATGAGTACGCCCATTAATGTGGCCACCTGGTTGAAAGATTATCAAACTCCATCTCTGCCAGCTGGGAAAGAAAAAGAAGCTACGCCTTCTTTTTCTACCCCGAGTTCCGTCCCTCTATAAATCAAGCGCCCTAACCCTAATTTCAAGACACAACCACCCTCTCGAGCTCTGCTGCGAAAATCCTCATATAATCCAAACTCCCGAGCTGCTCAGCACTACAATATTGTTGAGGAGTCATCAACCATGTTGGCTATCAAGGTACTCCAAAGCTTCCCATCGCAGTAGAAATCTTTGTTGTCAGTTATCGGGGGCATCGATCCCACCGATTCTAATTTGATATGTTTCGATCTAGAGAACCATGTTCCACAGATCCCTCATCATATTTCCTTTCTTATTCAGGTAATCATTAATGAGAAGACCATCCATCACATTGTCATTGATGAAGGTACCTCCACCTACATCAGGTCAATTGCATGTTGGAAGGTTATTGTCTCCCCTACACTGAACCAGTCTCCGAACACTTTGGAAGCTTTCAATGGGCACAACTCACAACCCTTCAGTGTCTTACCTAACCTTTCCATCACCTTGGAAGGCAAGACAGTGCATGTCGAAGTAGAGATTGTTGATGGCAATCTCAATTATAATCTTCTACTTGGCCGATGTTGGACTCATGCCATGCATGTCGTCGCCTCCTCTTTGTTTTGTGTAATCTATTTTCCCCATCAAGGGAAGATTGTCATCATCGATCAGCTGTCTTTCTTTACCTCTTCCTCCTTGGATGGTAATGTTCCGTACGTCAAGCACTCTAGTGCTCCCTATGAAAGTGTGGGGGCGGATCTCTTTAAAGATTCTACCTTAATGGGAATTTTCCCACTCCCACCTCCTCATGCTGCCTCTCTCAACATGATCTCAATCAAATCTAATCCCTAGTTCATACCTGCACCAGATATTGTTGATACTTGGGGTGAGGTTATGTTGCTTAGTCTCATCGAAGTCAATTATGTGAAAATTGTTTTGGCCTCGAACTTCACATCCTCTGATTCTCATATGTCGATCGAATCTCTTGATATGTACTCTCAACCACCCTAGCTTGGTACTTTGGAATCATCTGATCCCTTAGATGAGACCTTCCTCACTAATGAGGGTATAATGGAAATCATGTTTCTCAAGGAACCTCCATGGATTGATACTCATCATCGATCCTCATTCCTGCCTCGCCTGATGGTCATGTCGATCGCTTTCGGAGAGTCCTCTTCTTCGCTGCTCATTGATGTATCAGTTTACCTTGACATGATCAAGATCTTTCAAATAAGGTCACCTTTATCCCTTCATGGTGTCACGCGGAATGAGTTATACTTGCGGGCAAATCTAACCTTCCTAGGAGTCTAAGACTCTCTAATGACAAACAAACCAAATAAGAGCTATCCTTCTCTAGATA
>APFE031147265.1:0-20067 GCA_000404065.3 Pinus taeda | reverse complement strand
TATATATATAGATGTGAGAATTTTTTATACATCAGAACCCAAAAAAATAATATGTGTGTTTATAATAACATCAGTGGCTTGCAGGCCTTGTACATCCATGGCACACAGGCCTAAAACAATATGCAAGTACTGGATCGAGGAACTACTTAGCATGGTGTTCATGGTAGCATGAGACAGCTCATGCAACATGACTTATTAGTTGGTGAATCCGATCTGAGACTCCCATTGTGTGCCTCTAGTACCGACAGGGTATGTCTCCTATTTGAGCATACTCTGGGATACCATGATCTAACCCCTCGAGATTCCTCACGATCTCCTCCTCATTTTTTCTCCCTTCCTGATAAGGGGCTACAACATAAATGGGACGCGGGATTTGCTTGGCTATCAGGGACATCCCGGCTGGCCGCTTTGGTCCAACATCTGCATAAACAAGATAAAGGTTGTAAGCATGCATATACAAAAAAAAACAATTAAAAAACTCTCAAAATTAAAAAAAAAATATTTTTTACCTTCATCATTGAAGTCCTCCCCATCCGGTAAGGGAATATCTGAATCTCCATGGAAATCAATGCCGACGTATGGCCAGTCCTCCACAATGATCTTCTGTCATCGTATCCATGAGAAAAATGTAGGTCGGTATGACATATGTTGACCTCCAGTGATCCTGACCATCAAACGACTCCAACGGGCCATCCACAGATCAATTGGGGTAGGAGGATCGACCTTGATTAATTGATACTGGAATAGTGGCACTTGTTCCAGGAAAAAGGTCACAAGTAATGATCTGAAGATGTATTGCTTCAGATTCCTGGCCTTGGCCTTGGACAACTGGCACTTGATGTTCATATTTCATGGCCTCTGCCCAGTTGAAGATCATAGGAGTTGTGCAGTCAATAGAATAAAGGAACTTTGACTTGTTAGTCTCATGTTCTGCCTGGGACCCCACCAATCTGTGGATTGTCAACATAAGCACCCTTAGTGTCAAATCCTGCACACTAGAAATCTCTATCTTCCCACTCTTGGACTTCAAGGCCTCAGGGTAGCGTTTGACAAGCAGGGAAGATATGCTTGCCCCGACTAGACGTGATCCATACAAGTTCATTGGCTCTCCTCTGTGAGACAGTCTAGTGATGAAGTAGATATCTAAAGTTGTCAACTCTAGCTCTTGGTCCCCAATGACAAAAATCTCATGATTAATGTCCCAAAGGCTTATTAGGTATCGAAGCAACTTGGGCTTGGCTCGTATCCTTTGTGTAAGGAATAATTTGAGGAGCCCAAAAGCCCTTAATGCCTCCAAGCATTTTGGATCATTCAGCGCCCGGGTGTCAACATCTTCATGTTCTCTTTCCTTCCAATCAACCATTTTCAATAACTTCTCTCCTACAGAAGCCATTAATTAAAGTCAATAATCATTATTGGCATATAAAATTCAAGTTTAAATAGTTATTTTTTGAGAAAAATGATTTTTTCCCAATCCATGGTGTCGGCACGCCTACTTTAAAAATAGTTGCACCGATCAGTGTGGATGGTCGTGAAAATCACCCTCAACTGATGTGATCCTGTGCCTAGAAATCGTGCTGACTGAGGGCGTTTTTTTTCAGAGACCTCCCTAAAAATATAAAAAATGGCTAAAAACAAAAATGAATGGCATGAAAATGGAGCTCAAGGCTTAAACTATTACCTAGAACTGACGGCTCATCGATTGACCTCCTGGATCACCCACAATCTGCTCCAGAACAACTAGGGCAAAAGTGGTTTAAAAGTCTTCACTCCAAAGGTGAAATGGTAAATGGTAAATATATATTTACTTTCCCCCTTTTATTCATTTTTTCATGAAAATATTAGGTTATGTAAATATTTTTGACCTATTTTACCTCAAGGACTCGATAATACACTCCGCCTTATGTAGCAACAGGTGATGGATGTTCGATGATAATGACAAGTCACATTTCAACTCTTTTCTCGACTCGTTAAACTCATATGAAAATATTGCTTAGTATTTTTCCCTTTTTGACTCGTTAAAGAGAATGAAATGGGAGGTCCACTTTCAGGTCTTTTCTGGCCCTTTAAAAGAAAAAATATGGTCGAGCCCTTGTCATTTCAAACTCATTCATGGATGAGAAATGTTGTGCGCCTAGTATAAGTTTACCCCTTTTTCGAGCTGGGAGGCACTTTTTACGGAAAAGGTACTCCTTGACTGAAATGGTCAAGCGGTTCTCTCAAGTATTGTTTTCTACCTTTTCAGGCTCGAGAGACACAGATGTACGAAAAGGGATCATGTGGATTTTTCTTTTATGTGTCTTTTTCAAGCTCTCTAAACATGAAAAAGATACCGAGTTACACCTTTATCAGACTCACTAAAATATTAAACAACATCGGATTCATCATCATGATGAACATGAGATTCTCCTTCCTAGGGCTTTCTAAACTTACTAGGTCGGATTCGTTCAAGGGAGGAACTTACAGTGCAAGAATATGCTATCCCCTTCAAGCTTGCAATTAAAATATAATTTGGGTAATTTCCAGAAATGGTGGGAGAAAATTTGGAATTCTATCAGTCGTGTCAGCAGCTCACTCTTGAACGTGACACTCTTTGCTTCGTGTTGGGTTGGGACATCCTCCTTTGCATCATTGACCTTCTTAGGTTTGGTCCATTACTTTTTCCTTCCATTTGATCTTTGCCACATCATCATGACCATCGATCCCATGGATCCAAAAGTTTCCAAACTTCCGGTTATGTCACCAATATGTTCAAGAGTTGTCCTTATGTAGTTACACATACCTTTGTTTATCTGTATCATCCAAAATCATTTTGCATCCTCTTGTCTCACGTCGATGATGTGGGATTCATTATGGCCCTCCTTCGACACGGTCACTTTTTCGTGAACTTCAACTCATTATCCAGGAAGTTGACGGAGAGACTCCTTTCCAATACCTTAGAGCTTGCATGCCCTAATGAAAAACTCTTCACACTCGACAACAAGTCCACATCATTGGCTTTCAATCAAGATATTTCACGGGTGTTCGACTTCAGTTCCTGTATTCACATTCTATGGATTGTGCTGATAGTACCTTGAGGACCACTATCATTATTGGTGGTTTCTCTCGCACTCATCAACAATTTACATCATTGACTGGTAATCAAGCAACTTTCTAGCATGTTTGACATCAACACATCTATTCACATGATAGGATCTGTACTTTAATTGGGTGGTGTTGGAGCGTAAGACCCTCGACTCAGATCATGCAAGTCTAGGTTGTGAAGTGGTGTGACATGGTTATGATGACATCCATGTCTCTTTCAGATGGTTTTCTGTGACTAGACCATGAGTTATCATATGTGATCCTTCTCATTATTGGATAGCTATGACCATACCTTGGTTTCATTATGATCCTCTTTGATGGATGGCTATGCCCATACCTGGATCCATTTACATGATCATTCTCTGGATGGTTGCGTCCATGCCATGATTCATGTATCATTTGACAGATATCTCAGTTTATGTATATGTATTTGTACTTTATTGTAGGTTTTTTGATGGCAGACCATTCCCCACAATGATTTATAAAGTATTTCATCCCTCACTCTTGCTCGGCCTTCACACTTTAGGGGGAATTTGTTACATAAAATTTTGTCACTGTCCCTATACTCCTAGTTCATTGATCTTTCTGACTTTTATAGTGAACCCTACATGCTTTGGCTTCATGAAGAAATTCCCATTATGTCCCTCTTCATGAGCAGATAAATTCCCTTTTGCACCATTTCCCTTGGAACTTCTATCTTGCCTAGTTTAAAAGACCGATGCTAATGGTATTTGTCTCCCCTACATCGATGTGCAAAGATTATAACTTGATCGAAGTGACTGAGATGTGTTTCAGTCATGCTAGTTTGGTTATGGAAAGTTTTTTAAATTAGAGCTGAAGCTTCCAACTCTAGAAGCTTCGTAAGAAAAGTTTCGTAAATGGTTTGGCTAGATGGGGTCGAGGATGACAGTTTGGGATCCTTTCCTCTATAATGATGGAACTAACTCAAGTGATAAGTCCTTCTCCAGTGAGAATAGGATGCATCTCCCATCCATATTTCCTATATAGACCTACCTTCTTCCCAAGCACAAACTAGTCTTTGTCATAGTTAGGGTTTTGGCTGAGTGTGAGTATACTATTTTTTATTAGACAAGCAAGATATTACTAGTTGTAACCATCTAGTTGTGTGAGGGAGAAGTGTGTTTTATTTGGAGTGAAGCCTAAAGGGAAGAGCCTTTAAACTATTGTTGTTTGAAGCCATCATGGAATGCTAGCAGAAGTGTGTGGTAACCTAGTCTTGTTAGAGGAAGACTGCGATGTCAAGACAAATGGTTCTAATCTCTCTTTGATATTAATATATGCAACTATTGATTGATTTCCTACATGTTTTGTAATATTACATACTCATGGCTAAATGTTTCTTGACTTGTTAAGTAGGTTGAATTGTAATTTGTCTATTATTATTTTTGTGTGTTGTTGTTGTTTACTCATTTTAGGAGCTTGACGAAGGAAGCGAGAGATTGTTGGAGTGAGAAAGTGGACACTCATCAAGTAGGATAAGCAACCAAGAGGTAGGCCCTCTTGATTGATTCTAACATAAGGAAATCTTGCATAGAATGTACCTATTGTGGCTAGACCCATTGTCGGGCTAGAGGAATTCGTTCATGTCTACACTCATAATTTTACTTCACCATAGTCGGTATATTTCTCCATGTGCATACACCCCATCATTAACTCTTCTACTCTACCAACAAATTGAATGGTTTGAGGTTCTAATCTTCTCCTCGCTGGCTTCTTGAAACAAAGTTCCCTAATGATTTTTGTGCAAATGGGGATCTCTTTAATAGATTGGAGCAAAGGTACCTTTATTAAAAGGTTCCTAAGCTCAGAAGCCAGGTTAGTCTTAGGAATGGGGTCCTTCTTTTCCACAACTAACCTCTCTAGATAGGGAGGCCAATTGGAAGAATATGGAAAAGGATCAGAAGGTATAGGGTTAGGTTAGACGGTGTCATCTTTTTCAAAATGGTTAGAAGTTTCCTCCTCACATTTCTTGTTGATAATCACCATAGGTTGATTTTGATTTTCTGAGGTTACTATCTTCCCCGATATCAATTGGAGGTCGTTGACTCCAACTGGCATGGATTGATATCTGGATATGGAAAGCAGGCTCATAGAATGGATCATGTATACTACTTTGTTATTGGGGTTGGGTAAAGGTTCGTGATTTGGATTTAAACAGGAACACAACAAAATATAGAGATAACCATATACATAAATATGTAGTGGAAATAATACTTCATTTCATTAATGGAAAATACTGAAATATGCTTACAACTAGAAATGGAAATAAACCAACTAGGGTGATGGTAGCTTATCTCTGAGAAGAGATGTGGTGGCGACATGCCCCTGAACTGTCTTACAATGAGGCTCGAAGGCCTATTTATTGTTGAGAAACAATGGAAAACCCTTAACATCCCAAAACCTAAACCTTGAAGATGAAATGCCAAATTGTGGGCCCGGTTTTGGTAAATTGGTACATCAATTTCCCGGGGTTGTAACTTTGGCACCCGATCTCCATTTGACACGTACAATAGCTTGTTAGAAAGATCTATCTGAGAACTATAACTTTGGGAAGGGAAAAATTGTCCATGGTTCCATGTTACCCCCATATTTCTAAAAAAACGCCATTTAGGGCCTCAAAAAGGCTTTGGAAGTTTAAGACGCGAAAAACTACTAAAAATAGTAAATTGTGCTACAATTACGAACACTGAAAAACTAAAAGAGACAGTTGTGGGGGTCCAAATGGGATAGGTGGCTTGCCATCAACTTCCACCCAGATCACCCCCCCCCTTAGGAAGCAATGGTCCCCATTGCATTGATTTTCTCCCTGAGATGACGAAGCTTTTGGTCAACTGGGTCTCCGGTGAGTTGTTCTACAATATCTTATGTGTCCAGCAATGGTGGGAAGCATGGTCGGTGATAGTCCACATTTAATTGTTGGTGCAAGCGAAGGAATGGAGGAATTTTATGCTCCAAGGCATCATTTCCCCTAGCCTTGGTAATGGTGTAAGGACCATGTCGGTGTGGTCGGAGCTTCTAATGGCCTCTTATAAGGCATTCTTTCTGTAGATGCAACCAACATTTGTTGCCCACCTGAAGCTTGTGTGGTACACCTATGGGTGAGGAGAAGTTATTCCTGTGTTCTGTCATGACCATATTCCTTTCCTGCTGCTGCTGCATGGAAGAACCCTTTGCGGGGTTCAAGGATATGGTGACTTTCCCGTTACTTTGGGAGCAAACCAGACAGATGAATTTCCTAGTCTGGGAGATGTGCTTGCTGGCTTTCTTACTAGTGATCAAAGAGGTGGCGGTAGGTGGGGCTACCTCCGGTATCCTACATAATGAATCACCCAAAGAAATAATGACATCATGAGGCCTTGAATCATACATAGCATGTTGCCTCCACAAGTACGGCTGGCCTAATAGTACATCACAAACATCCAGAGGTGTAACATCACACAATACCTTGTCTGCGGACTTTGATATCTTGTCCTTCATGAAGCCACCTGATACTGTATGGTTGTGGGTGTGGTGTAGTCAGTAGGCCTAACCACTTCACAACCTCTACTGAAATGAGGTTCTTTTGGTTACCACTGTCGACAATGAATTACAGCAGCGAACCCTTCACCCACATCTATGAGTGGAAAAGACACTCCTCTTCCTATGGATCTTCGGGTTCATTCTTGTGGATCTTGGTGGTGGCAACAATGGCGTTGGGATCCACCTCAATGATCTGCTTCCCTTTTCCATTTCCATTGTCGGGTTCTAGCTCAGGGTCAGAACACGCATCTGATTCGAAAGCCTTCAACTCGGCAACTAGCGACTACTTGGTCTGACACTCACTTGTGTTATGAGTGGGAATCTTGTGGAACTCACACCGCTTTCCTGTGTCCTTCTTCATCTTTGTGGTGTTGTTCTTTTCTTGTGGCTTCGATGGGTTGTCTTGGGTCACCTCACCTTGGCTTTGTCCTTTGGGCTTCGAATTTGCAGATCCAAAGTCTCACTTCTTATGTTTGAATTTTTTCTTGATTTTGACAGTGTAGCGGTACACTGTACCGAGCAAGGAGATGTTCAGGAACTCCATATCTTCCTGGATGTATCTGTGTAGGTAGCCATGTATTTGAGTACTAGATGCAGATAAGAATCTTTGATACGCAACTATGTGCGAAGGGTATGGAAAAATTTTTGTGAACTCTGGCACATCTTGGTCCTTTCCCTACTGCAGTGTGGTCCACTTTATGTATTTGTCCTCGTAGCTTTTGACAGGGTAGTATTGCTCCTTGATGGCATCACAGAATGAATCCCAAGTGGGTGCGGTTGAAAATAGTGAATCTGTGCTTTCATTCTTCTGCTCGCAGTAGGTTTCCCACCAGTCCTTGAC
Source organism: Pinus taeda (assembly GCA_000404065.3). Lineage (NCBI taxonomy): Eukaryota > Viridiplantae > Streptophyta > Pinopsida > Pinales > Pinaceae > Pinus > Pinus taeda. The sequence goes on along the minus strand of APFE031147265.1, from coordinate 12,602 downwards.
GTGGGGGGTTTCTTTGAGAAGAGCGAAAACAATCTTTCCGGAACTCAAAAATTCATGAACAGAAAAATATCCTTCTAGCAAATTTAACCATTTATCTATGGCATCTGCATCTATTTGACCCTCGATGATGGGGATTTCAAAATTAGCTTGTACCTTAAACAGTGTGGCATTTCCAGAGTAGCTATTGGAAGCCGATGCATTGCCTCTAGGTAGCCGCTGAAGGATTTGTACAAAGTTATCCATCATCGCATTCCTTTACTGCTTGAGGGCTTCTTCGAGCAAGATTTTGATAGGGTCTCCTACCCCTTCCTCTTTCTTTTCATTCGCCATGGGAGGCCGTTGGGATTTACGAGGCTAGTCTTGCAAAGGTTCAACCAGTTCAAGCCCTAACTCCTTATATCCAGACCTCATTGGGGACATGCAAAGAAAAACAGAGAAAAAGCAGACCGCTCTGATACCACTGATCTGGATTTAAATAAGAATGCAACAAAATATAGAGATAACCATATACACAAAGATGCAATAGAAATAATACTTCATTTCATTAATGGAAAATATTAAAATATGCTTACAACCAAAAATGGAAATAAACCAGCTAGGGCGATGGTAGCTTATCTCTGAGAAGCGATGCGGCAGCTACATGCCTCTGAACTATCTTACAATGAGGCTCAAAGGCCTATTTATTGTTGAGAAACAATGGAAAAGCATTAACATCCCAAAACCTAACCCTAGAAGATGAAACTCCAAATTGTGGGCCCTGTTTGGGTAAATTGGTATATCGATTTCCCAGGGATGTAACTTTGGTACTCGATCATTGTTTGATGCATACAATAGCTCATTAGAAAGATCTATCCGAGAACTATAACTTTGGGAAGGGAAACATGGGTTGAACCCATGTTGCCCCCAAATTTCCTAAAAAACGTCGTTTAGGGCCTTAAAACAGCTCTAGAAGTTCAGGACCTAAAAAAATACTAAAAATAGTAAATTGTGCTAGAATTACGGAGATTGAAAAACTAAAAGAGACAGTTGTGGGGGTCCAAATGGGATAGGTGGGCGGCCACCAACATCCACCTGGATCAGCTGGGCAGGCAGCTGAGAAGGTCAAACCAGTGGAGGTAAAAGCAATGGTGGCATTGGATCAGTTGAGGTAATCATGGTTGTTGCATTGGGTAAGGTGAACATGTTAGGAGGGTATGACTACATAGGTGCAGGATAGGAATGGTGTGAATGATATGAATGGTTTGGCCCTCTCCATCCTTGTTTCCAATATTGGGAGGGTTGTCCATAATGATATTGGTTCCCATGCTACCAATGTTGAGAGTGACTATTGTTAGGATGGTAATATGAATGTGCATTATAACCAAAAAAATGCAGTGGAGGTTTAGGAGCCATACCTGTACTTACCTATGACTAGTTTCTCCATGCTCCCATAGCATGCAGTGATTCAACTTCAGGTTTTCCTACTTCAAGTAAAATTTTCAGCCCAGGTATGCAGGGATATTTTTCCATGGAATGGTTCTCTGTACAAATTGCACATTTATTAGTTTCTTTAATATCGAGAGGACATTCTCTTAAAAGATGCTTTCTTCTACATTTCGGACGAAAACTAGACAATGACTCTTGTTCCTCTACAAGTTTTTGCTGAAACTTCAAAGAGTCTATTTGTTTACTAACAATATTCATTATTTCAATTTTCATACTGTCCATTTTGTTTTCTAATCCAATAATCATAACATCAGTAGATTCAGTTTTCTTATTTCTATTCTACGTTCCTTTATCGGATCTATATTAGCTTAAGAATTTCCTGCACAAGTCATAGATTTGATCAAATTTTTTTTGAGGAATATGCCCTTGTCTTAATAGATTTAAATTATTCCTTGCATTTTTAGTAAGCCCCCGTAAGAATAAGGTTCTAATGGCACTTACATCAAATTTGTGCTTTGAACTTTGGAGGATGTACATGAATCTCTCCAAGTAGTCCTTTAGAGTCTCATAATGATTTTTCACAATAGTAAAGATTTCATCTTGAATATATCTAGTATATTCTTGACATTTTGAGAGGAACACTCTCTTCATCTGTTCCCAAGAAGATATAGTGTTTCCTCCTAGTCCCATGAACCAACAGAGTGCTTTGTCCTTGAGAGTTGCTGGAAACAAATTTAACTTCTGGGCATTAGATGAATAATCATAACTTATACACAAAATATCAAAATCAAATAGGAAAGGTTCTGGATCTTCATGTACCTTACCGTAGAAATGAAGAAAAGTTGATGGTGAAATATTTTTCATTTGTACTGGTGTATCAGGATCCATAATTGGGAATCCAAAAGTGGATTGTTCCTCATTTACCTGATTTTCACCTGTTCCTTCTGTATGGTCTTCCTCATCTGCCATTGTTTTTCTTCCACACGAACCGCTCTCAACAGGCTGAGAAGGTTGACTTTGGGTTCTAATAGTCCCCTTCTTCCCCTTTGTGGACTGTGTCACACCTGGACCACTACTGCCAGAGCCCAAGTGGATTGTTCTTGGGTGATGAGTCTAAGTTTGTTTGGACTTTCTGCTTGCAAAAGAAGGCCCAATATGGGATTTGGTTTTAGATTTATCAGTATTTCTTTGGCCCCTACTGGGCTTCAGACCCCTACCTCATTTAGGCATTCATTTCAAAAAATGACAAAACAAAATTTAAATAAAAATGTTGCAACTTAAAAATAAATGGACACCTATAAATTCCTTCAAGTAAATAGAAGCACACCGCAGAAAAAATAATAGCAGACTTACCCTATTTCAAAAAAAAGGGAAAATTCTTACCAATTCAAATCACCTCCTCGACAATGGTGCCAAAATGTTGGGTGCAGGAATTGCACTTAAGCAAACTCCTCAACACTTAATTGTCAACCCAGGGGTTTCATAAACTTAGAGATGGAGCACAAGCAATGCCAGAAGTGGTATGAACTTTTCCTATTCCTAATTCTACTTCTTAAATGAAATGTTACAGAATCAAAGAGAAAAAAATCTTAAAGACAATCGACACCAAAGCAACTCTAGTGTTGGAATATAAAAGAATAATTTGTGAGGAAATCAAGTAAATGAACTTTCACACACTTGGAATCAATCTTAAATGATGAAATGAAATACAATGTTTATCTTTAGTATAGATGGGTTAACATTTTAAAAAGTGGGCCCTTGCAACATCCATTTCCCAATTGATCTTCCTTCTACAACAAGCAACTTGTTCTTGTACTATTGCAATCTGCTTGCACTAGTGCAGGTATAGTGCTTTATGTGAAAAAATATATTTTACCTTATTTACTGAAGACTTATGTGTTTATGGAGGTGCTCTAATCCTTAACTCTTAGAGCACTTTGTTCCTGTGAAAAGAGACCAACTCTTGCACTGAGAAAAATCTTCCTTCACGAAAGTTTCTAATTTACTTTCGAAAGAATTAAAAGGCGTGTGGAAAATAATTGCAATTGCAAGCTAGATTCTAAGATAAATTACAAGTGAAAAGGGATGCTTTAATTAACTGAACTTTGCAATGAAAGTAAATTTCATAAAGCGAAAACGATTCGAAATAATCAAGCAGCACTCAAAGTAATTTGCATGCATCAACTGAATTCCAGCAGTTCACTTATAACATTTATGTTCCCTGTTCTTAAGTCATAAACTGCAAGTATAAAGTAAAGTGTTTTTAATAAGGTTCTTTCTTAATTCATGTAAAGATCCTTCAGAAGTGTAATTCTTAACATTGAGAATGATTACTTGAATTGAAAATACATTTTCTTGCAGGAATAAATAAAATTATAAGGAGCATAACGCTTACTTTAAAGTAAAACCGGAGTGTAGGAAACTACATGCATAGGTACATGAAGAATCTTCCTGCACGACTTGAGTGGAAGCAAACTAAGGCAAAAATTGCAGGAAAGAATTGCAAGAAAGTAAGTTGCAGGAAAGAAATTGCAAGAAATTAATAAACTTGATTAGACTTCCAAACTACAGATCTGTTCACGCTTGACTATAAAATGAATTAATCTCAGAACTCTAAAATAAACATAAGAGCAATCAAATCCACACAACTCCAAATGAATAAATGTTCACACAGACTTTTTAAATGGAAAAAGAACAAGGGTAAGTGAGTTGGGTTGCCTGGGTCCTAGCCAACTAACTCATTTCCCGTTTAGGAAACGAAACGATTCAACACTTAATCATGCATGAAATATAAATTAAACACAACATGAAGAAAATATGGCGTGTTCCTTGTATTAACTTGATCAGAAAATATACATGATAGTGCAAGTCCAAACCAGAACTGAGGGAAATACAAAATTACAAAGTAAAAAAAATTATAACTCAGAGATTGCTAACTTGGCTCTATCTACATTCTTCATTATATACATTCTCTCAGTCTTAGCCATATTCTGCTAATTACAGTCATTTCCTATTCAAGCCTTTCGGCTGAATGGACTAACAAATGAACTTTGCAAAACTAACTAATGGTTATAATAATACGTGGACATTGCTGGTCGTAGACCATATTTTTGGCAAGCATCCCTGACTATACGCCACCAATTTCCATCCTCGCAACCGAACAAGGAGTTGTGGATAAATAATGCCTGCATGGAATATCACGGAGATCATGGAGCAACATCATTGGCAGTGTAAGAATCTGCCTACATTGATCACACTAAATGATGATTAACACTTATTTATTCAATTACGTTTTTAGGAAACTTAAACATAAGTTACAAGAGATAGTAAAAGGCATGAAATCTATGTCAAGTAATTAATAAAGCACTGAATAAATCTTAATTATGAAATACGAAGTATATGTAGGAATAGATGATTATCTTGGACTAATGCAGGAATGAGAAGGTGAAATAGAGATAAAACAGATGTTAAGGCATATGGGAATAGGGTAAATGTAAAGCGATTTGGGACACCAACACTTCCTCTTCCTGCAACAATTTCAGCACTGAAATTCATAGGTAAATAGGAAAAACTAGATACACTCCATAAACAAATTGGAAAGGTGACTTTCCAATCATTTTCTTTGTGCTTACCCTATCAGCCCATAAGGAATTTATCAATTTCTTGTGCCAGGATTTCTTGTTTTCTTGTAGTAGTTTTCTTATGATGTTCAACATTGGATTGTTAGAATGACCTAATGCTATATGATACTTGTTACAAAAATAATCATCCTTTTTTATTTAAAACTTGCAACATTATTTGTAATAATTTTGTGGGGACAACCAAACTTGGAGAGAATATGGTTTTCAATTAACTGAATGATGAAAACATTTGTGGCTTGTATGGTTGGGACTAATTATATCCATTAGGTGAAGTAGTATGTTGTTGTTAGGATCCACTTATGTTGAGTGGAAGAGCTTGGATGCATTTCTCCAATAAAATCCAAACCCCATTGCTAGAAAAGAACCTCCACTAAGATAAGCTTGAGGGGGTATATGTAGCAGTGTTCTCTTGCCTTCAAAATTTTGACATTCATGATAAGTTGAAACTTTTTTATGAACAATTGTAGAAAAATTAGGCCAGAAAGGACCATCTCTTAGGATTTTGTTGGTAGTGGCTTTCTATTATAAATGTCCTCCACAGTCACCTTGTTGAACTTCCTCCATGACTTTATCCACTTCATCATTCAATAAACAAATCATCAAAATACCTCCAACATCATTCAAATATAGAGCTTGATTCAAAATACAAAACTTTACAGCTTTTAGTTTAGGAAATCTAGCCTTGGTTTTGGTCAAACTAATAGCAGCTTGTAAATTTTGCAAAACATACACAATATTTGCATATGAGGGGGAAGTAAGAAATTTTTCTGATACATGTGGAGTTGCCATATCTTGTTGTTCATCTATAGCAACTACAAAATTTATGTCTAGTGCATGAAAATTTGACTCAACCATCAATTTGGCTAGTCCTTGACCTTTGATGAGTTTAGCAGGATTTACTTTAATGTCATATTCTAAAACAAATGCAATGCATTTGCCTCTTTTCCAATTTGGATCAGTCAGTAAGGACCTATCCTAGGGTCTTCTAATAGATCTATTTTCTCTAGAAATTAAATACAATAAGAGGCAATGATTTTCTTTCTTACAAGACATTTAAACAATGATAATTTTATCCTTTCTCACGAGACATCTAAACAATGATAATTTACCATTTACATTCTAATACTTACAAATTATAGTGAACATTTCATTTCAATAATTTACATGAGTAATCTATGCATAGAGGAATACCTGTACTGGTGGCCGGTGGAGATGCCCTTGAGCTGTTGTTCTTGCTGAAATGCTCCTCTCGACTACCGACTGGATTTACCTCCCAGCCAACTAGGAAATAATTCTTAGCCCAGGAAACCTCCGCAGGTTCCCTAGCCCTCCGAGCCCAAGTCCAACTAGATGTAGTGTGTCCAAAATGAATAATCTAGACCAAGATAAACAATACTTCATTCCTCCTCTCTCTCCGACAATTTCTCAAAATCGCAGCCAACCCCAAAATCAAGAGCAAGACCCAACATCCCCCTTTCTCCCTTCCTCCTTCTCCTTTTATGTCGTTCCTCTCTTCTCCCCGTCAAACACCTCTCATTAATGTCATTAACTTCTCCTTCATCCTTACAGTTGACTTCTCTTCTCCGAAGTAAATTTGAGAGTACATTTGGAAATGTGATATGAAGATAAAATTGGGAAATTAATGGGAGAGGACCATGTCTTCTCCGAAGTAAATCTGAGAGTACAATTGGGAATGTGAGATATATAATTATATCTATTTATATTATATTATATATATATATATATTGGTAATTAGTGGGAGATGATCATTTATTTCCCAGGTAATGTGAGAGTACATTTTGGAGTGTGAGGTGAATATATATATATATATACATACACACAAAACACACACACACACACACACACACACCATATATATATATATATTTTTTGTTATTTAGTTCGGAGGGGACCATGTCTTCTTCCGGCAAATGTGAGAGCAGATTTGGGATTTGAGATGAATATATATATTGGTAATTAAATGGATAGGACATGTATTCTCCCAAATAAATGTGAGAGTATAGCTGGTAATGTGAGTGAATATACTATATATATATAATATATAATAATATATAGTATATATATTATATATATAATATGTATATATATAATATATATATTATATTTATATATATAATTAACAAATGGAAGGAGACCATGTCATACCCAAGATTCAATTTGAGAAGACGAGTTGGGAATTTTAATAATAGCAATAATGAATTTTATATTAGTAAATAAATTTATAGTTCCCAAATGAAGGTATTCACCAATATTTCTCAATATTTTCAAGCAATGTAAACATTAATAAAATTTGCATGATAATATTAATTGGGGCATTACATACACCCCTCCTTCAGAAAACTTCGTCCTCAAGTTAGAGTGAAAAGATGCAAGGAGTTCAAAGGCATAATAAAATAGAGAGAGTTGTAGTAGTAAAATTGATAAGTCAGACAATAACATTACTTCCCATCAGGAGTCTCTCACTAATCTATATCCTCCTATCCATCCTCACCTACTTCCATTCCAACCCTAACTGTCGTTTGTTGCTATATCTAGTGGCATCGGCTATACCAATCTAACCACTGATAAAACAAACATGGCAGAGGCGTCAACTACATCAATCTAACTTCCTCAGTAGGCAACTAGAAATCATCTAGGGGAGTGTGTCCACCATTGCCCTCCCATGATTCCAAGTTTTAGAGGATACATGGTGAGAAATGCCTCCACCCCTCCTCATAACTAGGGTCACCCTAATCTGAATGTTAGCTTATTGGGCCCTGACCCAAGTTCGGAAGAGGTATTAGCCAAACAAATCCCACAGCTACTGGCCCTTTCGGCAACAACCCGTGGAGCACGGACTGAGGTCTCACCCGAGGTAGTAGGGGAGGGTGCTGGAACTAGGTTTCCGCACCCTTGGGATGCCTTGATGTGGTCTAGATGGGTTGCGAACCATCCTACAGCCTCACACCACTTTGTATTGTTATCGGGCTATCACGTAGATCCATGCAGGTGTACTTTCTTATTAATGCAATTGTTACAGATCTAACCTTCTAGTTACAGTCTTTAAGTGACCATTTAACGATGAACCTAGTGTGCATAATCATAATTATTTTAAAGACATAAACTCATATAACAGATGCATAAACTAGAATACTGTAGATCCGCGATATTTCAGAAACAACTTATCTTTATTAATATCTTCCGTCAATACAACTAGATCTGCCCTACGCGCTCAGTTGTAATGGTCCACGGACATAGTGGCAGACTCTACCAGGCCTCTACGCACATAGCTACAGATCCTCTATCTATCTATCAACACCCTTGACTTGGACTTATAGACGCAAAGATTATTCCCTTCACAAACCCATAACATCAAGATCCAAAACTCAAAACCTGCCTTCTAGCCATAGGGCCTTGCTCTATTTATACATTCCCATGGTCCACAGACCATGGGCAGGCCGACTCACTTCCTACTATTTTACATTATTCTCGGCTAGAAATCCCTTTGACTTGACTTGTTACAATTCACGCTCCGCACACTTCGCAGAGTCTTTACCATACTTTTACCCCAAAATTGTGAGCTTTGAGCCCCAAAACCATTACACGTGGCCTCCACTACCTAATAGGCCCCCAACACAATCAATGTGACACATCCCAAGTTACTCGGCTGGTGCAGCAATCTTCGTACGGAGGTCATTCAACAATTTTTGTGCTTCGCTTACGCTCGCAAAAAAATATTCTTCCTTCTGATTTATCCGTTCTACGTGAGCCACCAATGCACCATTATCAGATTCTGTTGCTTGCTTGGGTTTCGATGCTACCTACATGTGTGCTAGATTGCCTTCAATGTTGGGGGAGACCGCGATTTCCTCATCAAGCTGAGGCTGGATACGTTCTTTAAGCACTGCCTCCTTTTGCCAAGCAGCATCAACTTTTGCCTCGAGAACTTGGGCCTCCCTCATTTTGGCTAGTCGTTGTGTGATGGCGACCATTTGCATAGTCCCCTGGAATTTTTCATATGCCTGCTGTAACATTGGGTCATCCTATAGGGATGTGAGTGTAAGGCAGGATTGATCCAACAATCCCGAGCAATCTTGGGACGCGCACTTTATGACTTCCAATCCTGTTTGAATTTCGTCGCAGTGTTGTTCTCAGACTTTTGAGGGTGTGGGTGGTTGTCCCTTCAGTGTTAGCTCCACAATTTGCAAATTTAATTCCCACTGAACTTTCGTGGCCTCTGCTTGGGCCGTACAGAATCATGTGGCCATGTGATGAATCTTGTCAGTTATTGGAAGTTTTGCTGGGACAACCAACTTTGGTACCTTGTTGCATGCCTCCACCATGGCCTGTTCCACTTCCTAGTTGTGGGCGACCAAGTCATCACGTTGTAGGTTGACCTGCTCTAGATTTGCCTTATTCTCCATTAAGATTTGGAGGGAGTTGTCTTAACTAAAGCCCAAGGTAACATGCAAAGTTGGGGATTGAATTTGACCTCTCTGCCCTGAGAAACCCTCTGTTTTGGGGTAAAAGTATGGTAAAAGAGAGAGTTATAGAGTGGAGTAAAAGTATGATAAAATAGAGAGAGTTATAGTAGTAAGATTGATAAGTCAGACAATGACGTTACTTCCTATCAGTAGTCTCTCACTGATCTATATCCTCCTATCCATCCTGACCTACTTCTGTTCCCACCCTATTTGTCCTCTGCTACTATATCTGGTGGCATCGGCTATACCAATCTAACCACTAATAAAACCAACATGGCGGAAGCATCGACTACATTGACCTAACTTCCCCAGCAGGCAAATGGAAATCATCATCACAGATCTAGGGGAGCGTGTCCACCACTACCCTCCCATGATTTGAGGTTTCGGAGGATACATGGTGGGAAACGCCTCCACCCCTCCTCATAACTAGGGTCAATGACCTAATATGGACCACACTACAGTGCTAGTTGGACTTGTCATCGAATAATCTAGTCAGGTTGTCTTGACACTTGTCATTTGCGTTTTACTCATGTCATAAGAGTGCATATCAAATAGATACCAAATGTAATAGAAAAATGTACATTATACCTTCCCTTGAGATGTCTCGACCTTCCCTCAATGGAAGAGTAGATCTCAGCTATCATATAGTTCTTCCTCGCCCCTGTGGGTTAGCTCTCATGCATTTATATAACAACAAGATATATAATCATCATGTTATTACATCTAGTATCCACATGTCAATCTTGCAGTTCATACTGGAAATAAATCATAAATTCACTAAGTCATTCATTTAGCAAATCATGTCCACTTGAGACATATATGAAACAAAATAAATATGATAAGTCATGCATTAGATAATTCATCACTAAGTGAGTCATACATTTAGGCCATACATCAATCATTTATATCATCAATATCAAATCTATTAATTAATTTATATAATTAGTTTCACATGTCCAACCAAATGCATCAACATTACATAATTTTCATAAATAAATAACATGCAACTGCAAAATAGAACCTTAATATAGGTAGCTATCTAAGTCAAAAATCGGCACCAAGGATGCTCAAAAAGTGAGGGGTAGTGTTATAGACATTTTTGGGCACTTCAAACCCAATCATAAATTTCCATAAACTGAGGGCTCCTAAGTCCCTAAAAGTGTTCCTTCACTGCCTAAAGGAACAAGGTCAACTAATTACATCATCGCCCAGAAGTTCACCACTGAGAACTGCTCATAAATGGTCAAAACTGGACCATACTGAAAGCTCAATGCAGAGGGTGCGATGTATATCACCTTCCCAGTGTACAAGTTGCGATGCATACCAGTTTTCTCCTCTGTAGGGTGCGATGGTCGGGAATGGACAAATGGCAGGGACAAAAATGCGAGGTGGAAGATCATGGAATCTTCCAGAAGCTTCCCCTCTTACACTCGCCTCTCTATTTTCGACCAGGGATGAGTAAGAGATCATCATTCTCCAAGTGGAAGTAGGAACTATCAGAGAGAGGACACTAATCAAGATCCCAGAAGATGACTCACCTCTCTGTAATCATCTATATATGGATCCCTCATCATAGAGATCCAGAGCCTGGAATTTTGTATCTTATAGAGAAGTGTTGTTGGTTTTTTGGTGTACATTCATAGTGTTGGGTGATCTAAGCTTTGCTTGAGGTGAAGAAGGGCTTCCTAGCTGGAGGATGATGTTAGGTCAAAACATATGGTTGTAATCCTCTTGTTACTTTTCATCTTAATAAAGCTATTCTTGTTTTCTTCCATATTCTTCTGTACTTGTTTATATATACATTTATATGGTTAACACACATTTGGTCCTGTGTTATTTATGAACATAGATATTTGTTTCTTCGATAGTAGTATGTTGTTGTGATTCGATAGGTTCTTTTTGAAGTTGGGCAGACGAAAGGGAAGCGACGAAGCTCTATCAAGAAGGAGAGGAAATCAAACGCAAGACTAAGTTCAGTCTTCTTGGTTCTCCTCTTGTCTATTTTCATAAAAGAAAACAATAGTAGACTTTCCTTATTTGTTTCTAAGATAGCCACCCATCTTAGTGGGAATAGTAGCATCCGAGTGGACACTATTCCTAGTAACAAAATGGCGACTCCGCTGGGAGCGACTAGATTACTTGTTAGCCTATCTATCCTTGTTTTTTTTATAAACCTACAGACAGAGCCTGAAGTCAAGCCAGCTAGCCTTCGAACTGCATTTGTTATACAAATGCAAAAAGTAGATCAATGTTGCTTCAGTCTATCTCTGGGTTTTGTTTATGAATTAAACAGTAGATCTGCAAGCAATCTAATTGCCCTAAGTGGTGGCTCTAGTAGCCTCTTAGATTAGCCATATGTTTTACATACACTGAGCATTACTTACTTGGCCTAAAAACCTGAACTGAATTGCAAACTGTGAGTGAAAACCTGTTTGAATTCTCACACTGGTACCATCACACCCTGCCTTCAAGGCAGTCTGCATGCATCGTACTTCTCGAGTGTAGTAGGTGCACTGCATACTGGTTTCACTGTGTAACAGGTGCGATGGTCAGGGATGGTTAAATTTACCCTCAGACTGTGGTTTCTTCTCACAGTTTTCAGTCCTATTCAGGAGTTTTTTTGTCTGTAGTCAATGTACTTATGTGAAAACCCCCTTCTCTTGCATTATTCCACCTCCTTAGTGCAAAGAACTATAAATGTTTTTTATGTATTCTGCGTCATTTTCAGTTCTCTTTTGCAAAAAAGTAGCATAGTCGAACTGTCATCTCTAGATCTGAAAGTGTCGTAGCTGTCATTTTCAGCTTTGGAAAACAATCCCATTGTTCTTGATAGTCGATTATACAGTTACTATTGCATAGGATTTGAATTAGTAGTTTTAAAGTGTCGAAAAACAATTTTGATTTCAAAATCGCAAAGTGTCTCTCTTGTTTTCACTTCATTTTGAAAAAGAATTTTGTTGAGTACTGTCACCTTAAAAGTAATTTAGATTTGCACATAGCTTTCTTAACATCATCCATACATTAAGAAGGCTGAAAACAAATACATGCATGT
>APFE031147264.1:0-12384 GCA_000404065.3 Pinus taeda | reverse complement strand
AAATGGATGTTCTAATTTAATGTATGTTAAACATTTTAGCTTGGTTAAAATAAAAATCAACTATTAATTTTATTAATTCTTATAAATTACTAATAGTAATTTTTAAGCTCCAGGTTTATGATAACCCATGGTAATATCAAGATCTCACAAGATTTTATAATTGAGTAAAATATTCGCCATGACTAGTGAGAGATTCACCAAAAAATTATATATACATATTATATTATTGATAAAATCGCCTTCCATTTTTCCTATATACCATGAAGATTCGCCCATTTATTATACTTATAAATTTAGGGGGTGTTCTTAAAATTTTCCCTGGTACGACCTTCGGTCACCTCCTCATAGACCTATGTTTTATTAACAAATTGTTATATTTTGCAGGTAATTAGCAAAAGACTGGAGCTTGGATAAATAATTTTGATACTAGTCACAAAACTTGTTTACTCCAAGACTCGAAAGAAAATCTATTTAAAAACCTTCATTCAAAAGAAGAAAACAGTTATACATAGAACAAATAAAGAAATCATTCACACAGAGACATTGACTGTTAAAAAAAAGGAACCAGACAGAGCATACAGTCAAAAGACAAACAGATCAAACATACAAAAAGTTGATCAATATCCATTACCCTATACTAATACATATAAAAACCTAAATGATTTACTATTGAAATACACAATAAAAAGTTAAAATGTACATTAAAAGTAAAAACACAGTAAAGGATATTGATAGGTCATCAAAGTAAAAGTGTATCAGATGAAAGAGTATCAGTAAAAGTGTATCAGATTGAAAAATCAAAGTGAAGATAGATGAAAACAATAGAGCAGTCAAGGTAAACAGTAAAAGAAAACATGGAGGCAGTAAGGGTTAAACAGATATGAAAACACTTTCCCCCAACAACAATAAAGTTTATCAAAATTAAAGGTAAAAATAGTTAAAAGAAAATTAAGGTTCAAAGATGAAACCAGAGTAGGAATGGTACATTTTCTAGAAATTTCCTGTTTAAGCCATAAGTTTGCAGAAACTATTGTGGCCAATCCAAGATGTATTTTTAGAAACTGGAGGAGGTTTTTGTTCCTAAAAGGCTAATATACAAAAAGCTATCACATTGTTTACATAGGTATTAAAAAAAAGGGAGATAAATGCATATCTTCACAGCCTATTTTTGACACTGTGACAAGTCCTGTTTTTGACATCTTTTTACAGAGAATATTGTGAACAGCTGGAGCTGAAGTTTGGGAAACTGAAATACATTTATCTCAATAACATACTTAACTACAGTAACCTCTTTTAGTTTTTACATATCTATCTCGTATTGAGATATAAAAGGTTATCACTAGACCCTAATTTTGTAGAATTTTTGGGGCAGAATGCACAAAGGAAGGAGGTAGTTAGTGACTTGGAAGCCTCATAATCAATTAAGAGTTGCTATCAAATTCAAATTTCTCTTCTTTGGCACCATCAATCCATAAATATAGTGCCAAATAGATTCATTAGTTTTGAGTGTCCTTTATTTAAGTTCTATTAATGTAAAACAGTCTGAGATATTTGAAAAACCAACCTTGATATTTTTTCAAGATATTTTAGTTTAGAATTTGTATAATTACTTCTTCATTTGAAGTATTTTCCGATGGATTCTATTATAAATTTATATAGACTTTTTTATCAGAAGACCCAGAAGGTTATTGTATCATTTGCTGAGCCAGCAAGCTAGATTGATGAATAAAGATTAGACATTTCAAAGGATTCATGTGTTAAGATAATTTTAGACAAGTATTCTCATGTGTTGTTGTTGTTTTTCTCAAGTTATTCAAAATATTTAATGTTTTTTCAAATCTAATTGTTATAACTAGAATAATACTTTAGAACTTGTTTAATTACACGTTTCCTTAACAGTTATGCATTTAAATGTTTTCTTCTGAATATTTAAATTTAAGAATTCTTAATTGCTTTTTGGTTTAGATTGATTTCTAGAATATCCAGCTTAAAGGATTCTTAGTTTTCCTTTGATCTTGATTACCCCTTCATTCCTCGTTCATTATCTAGGTTTGAGAAACCTTAACTACTCTCTCACCCCAAGTGAAACCCCTTCACCCCTCTATCTCAAAGATCTGAAAAACACTTTGCTATATTTCCCTTTGAAAGTTCCCTTTAGTGAGTCAATCCAGTTTTTCTTCCTTATTGTTTGACTCCATGGCCCAATGGTCTAAAATACTTCATTCTATCCATCTGGATAAGTGATCCCACCACCCAATCTCAAATACAAATCAAAAACCCCTTGAACAGTCATAACTAGCCTAAAAGCATCTTAACTAAAACAAAGTTAAATTTTAAAGAGAGAGCCCTCTCTGAGCATCAGGAAGGCTAGGTTCTGATCTCCAAAAGCGGTTTGTGGTTACCTCTATTATTTCCTTCTTTTGCTAATTTTTCAAAGGAAATTTTAGAGTGATAACAAGTAACAACATGATAACCTAAATTGCATGCAATTACTTCACAAGGCATGTTTGACCTACTATACAAAGTATAACCAAGACCATACATGCATAACAAATAGATATAAACATATAACAAATGAGTACCAAACCATACGCACATCATTCTAGCTAGAGTCTAGTCATCAATGCATGACCATGTCAAGTACACAAACCATGACCTCATGCATGACAACAACCATTAGTCCATTGTACACATTTCCACACGCAACCAACTATGTGCATAAGCAATTCCAAATCAACCACACATACGCATAGACGCATGAAGTCGAACATAATTGATCAATTCTTGTAATCAACCTACAAGATTGATACATGTAATCCAAAATATTCAAGAATGTAACCTAACATACAAAGATGTAAGTAGGCAACATAAAATCAACATATAAGTGACATATAATCATATGCAACCAGTCATGTACTTATGACAACTACATTTCATGAAATCAATATCAAATTCTCCATGATAACCATACTACAAACCTACTAAATCATCAAGAAAATTTAACAAGCACATGAAATGCAGCGTAAGAGACACATATGCAACTAACATGCAGACATGACTAAAACATTCAACCCATCTAGTCCGAGAGTTGAACCATGCTCTGATACCACTCTGTAACACCCTCCTCCCACATTCACCCAAGTAACCATGCCAACCGAGGTAAACATGAGAAGATAGGCTACTATGATTAGATTTGACCTCCTAGGTAACCTTAAGGAAGTGGAATTTACAGAACATAACACATAGTCATCTAAAAAAATCAACAGAACCCTCAGGAAACAAGTCAGCAACTCAGATAACCTATCATGGGTCCCACTATTGTTTTGGACCTCTGAGGCCATAGTCGCTCTCATGCTATGGGAAAGGGAGCAACTAGAAACCCAAAGTTGCTCTCATATGCCTGCATACTAGCAACTGTGGACTAAAGTTTCTAGTTCTGTGCTAGCGACCCTGAGATTTAAGCCATTATTTCAAGCCCAGAGCCTAAGCCACTGCCCATAATGGAATGAAAGCTCAAAATCAAGTAAAGTATAGGGAAACAATGATGCAAAAGTAAATAGTTGATCAAGACCTTAACCAGACGCCTACTAGCCATGACAAGAATTTCATCAAACATATTGTCAACATGTAACCTACAGGTGTAAACAACAGAATTAAGTGCAGGTATCTCATACTTATCTGAGAATCACCATGAACCATTCTTTCCTCATGACATTTGATGCCTTATCACTTATTAGGTCAGAGACACCATATCCATTCAAATACAAGTAAAAACATGCTAAGAGCCATACATAGTTATTTTCACAAAATATATATCTAATCAGTATAATAGGAACAAAATTACAATGAACATATCAACAATCAAAATCCATATACATACCAACACATTTCCACATGAAAATCAATGGAATGAATTTCTTGTTATTCGATGCAATGAATTGATAGGTGATGGGACTACGACATTCCACCTGACCATAGATTGGCTAATCCAAGTCTCTCTTCAACCGATCACCCCTGTGCCATATTCCAAGTATGAATGTGGGACTCATATAACACACCAAAAAACACCAATCAATGTGGATGCTGTTAGGTTCCTATATCAATGTGGATTGACTAAGGTTAAGCCTTGTAATATTGTATATACCTTTTCTTTCTGAAAATGTTTTCCATGTTAAAAAATTAAAAAATGTAAAGAGGGTATGTCCTAAAAAAATAATCAAAGGAAAAAAAGAATGAAAATAGGTCACAAAAAAATGAAAAATATGAACCCCAAAAAAACAAAAAGACCATGAAAATGTGCAAGTCAAAATGCCACTCCTATTTACTTTTTATGCTTAATGAATGGTTGTGTGCAGCTTGTCACTTAAGCCACAATCCATGAATAGTCAAAATGTTTATACTCATCTATTTCATGTTTTCAATTTCATGTCTATAGATATAGAATAAAACCTGACCAAACAATGTAATCTTGGCAGATAATTAGATAGGTAGAGTAAATAAAAGGAGCTCAATTGTTTAATCTAAGCCCTTGGATGAGATAAGGTTTGGTTTAGATAGTTTTCTATGTAAAGAAAATAAAATATTGATAATGGTTTGCTAGCTCAAATGCACCCTAATAAAGTGAAGAAAAAATGGTAGAATGAGTAGATGGGTAAGTAGAAGAAAGGTTGCAAAAGTATGGTGATTGATTAAACAAAAAGCATATTTATCATTTTTCATCACATTCTCCAAATATGAATGGAAAATCAAGCATGTATATGGATTTCAAAGTTATTTAATTAGCATCCCCCATTCATTTCACCCCTATACTTAACTAATTTCCCATAATAAAGTTCTAAGTGCTTAAAACCTTTAAATCAAGGAGGATCAGAGCATTTCTCTAACTTTTGGAGGAACCGGACCCTCGAATCAATGACTTACGGATATCAAGTACTAGATTTCCCTCATAAAATTCATCCCCCCTGCCAGTTCATTCATTTTCCCAATAAAACTCCTTTTCCTAAGGGTAAAACACTTTTTTCCTAGGAAAAGCACTTTCCCCATATAAAGCACTTTCATACCATAAACCCACAAAAATGCTTTACCCTAAGTATTAATGTCAACATGTGAAAAACATGTAGTTCACAAAAAAGAATTGTACTTAGTGTTTTTCCATTTCCTACAATTTTTCATATTAATTACTAACTTTTATTAATATATACAAAATCTCTGAAAAGCCCAATCTCCGTATATATTTAATTCCCATCTATAAATTAGCCCTACCCCTTAGTTTAATTATAAACTATATTACTACCCATATCCCACAAAAATAAATAACCCCACCTTAGCCCTTAATCCCACATTAAAGCACCCCGATGATATTAAACTCTAAATTAATCTCATACCACCATAATTAAGTGCCCGTCGAGCCCCCCACTAGCCAATGCATAGCTTCTTTATCCAATCACTGTGCGATTATCCCCCCTCCTCATCTGATGGCCCTTATCCATATTAGGCCAACCCAACGTCGGCCCTTTACCCACCCGATAAAGTGGTTTCCCCCCTGGCCCCCAATGCTACGTGTCATCTGATGAGTGGAATCGGGCGGCCCCTCCCGAATACCACCAAATGCCCAAAAGCGATGCGATATAAACCGTTTAATGCCCTCCCGCTATGCGAAAAATCAACCATTATTCACCCCATACCTGCCAAAAGTAAATTTTTACGTATAAAATCCAAAAAGGCCCAAATTGTTTGTTTTCATTGACATTTCATATGCAAGCCTTTGTATGCATGCACGACACCTGCAAATGTCGAAGCCGCCAACCTACGTACAATTTCACTCAAAAGATGTCACAGACAACCCAGTTAGCCTTGCAGCTTATACAGAGCCATCTAACCACTTGCAGTCATCAGCCATCCTGCTTAGAGCCAATTCACCCCAATTCCAGGTATTTAAACCAGAATTCACCAAATACCCTATCAATTTTGAAAGTAACCAGTTGCTGAGTGTTTTAGTCAAGTCATAAAATAATTAAAAACTACACACCTTGTTGAACATCGTTGCCCTAAATACTGCAAATTACCCTCCCCCATTACTCAAATCCACAAGAACTAATAATGGCGACCCCTATTGCTATGGATGTGAGACCCATCACCACGCCCCATTTGGACCTGGACCACCTTCCCTTAGCTGATAGAGATTTCAAGATAAAAGATACCACCATTATAGAGCTCCTGCTCAAAATACGTTGCCAAAGTAGGGACAGGTTCTTGAACCATGCTGATGAAATTATCCTTTGGGAGTCAAATTTTCCCAAGTACCAATTCTCCCAAGTCCACAGTTTTCTTGAAATTGTACACATGTGCTATGCTTGCTACGTTCCCAGTCACAGAACCATCATGCCTCATGACTAGAAAGTCCTTTTCACCATCACTCCTGAGTCTATCAATCAGATGTTGCAGCTCCAACCAGGGCCAAACCTAACTCCCCTCTTAATTGGAGACCTGTTAGACTGATATCCCAAACTCAACTCTGCAAGATTGGCCCAATTAACCCAAACCTTCATCATAGAAGAGAAGTACACCCCCAAAGAACCCCCTCCATATGTAGCAACTATATTTTCTCCTTGGGGCCAAAATATTGTATCCATGATATCTTATGTTTTGGGTTACTCAACAAGTGAGTACATTGATGAAATCATCTTGGCTTTCATGTCCATCTATACCCCAGGACAACCTCCTATAACTATTTATGACTTTGCCACATTCATAGCTGATAGAATGCATGAGTAGTTCATAAGAATGGGAAATGAAAGGGTTTTCAAGTACTCCTCTGTTCTATACCACATGTTTTTATATTATCAATCAGAGAAATTCCCATTCACCCTTCAAAAGCTAGAGACCAAGGGTCAGCCCAGGTCAGTCATTTTTTGGACCCCTTGATTCACCAATACCAATCTCCATACTTTTACTCTGATTTTATTGATTTATTTGTACGCCCAGTCATGACAATGTTGACCAGAATCCCTTCTCCAAGGATTAGTCCAGAAATAAAAAGAGTCCTCCAATTATCTAAACAGACCAAAGTTGGTGACTGGTACCTTTATCAAAACCATACAGAAATCAGGATTTATGGTTGCATGTTGGCACCATACAAGCTACCAAGGTACCTCCCAATGAGGTTGTTTGCATTAGAATACTATAGGTAAATTATAAATGGATATGAAATAAACTTTTTCAATGCCAAGAAGAAGGCCAATTTCAAAATAAAAGACCAACTAAGCCCCTTCATATGCAACTCTAGAGAGGCTGGCCAAGAGGCAGACTTAATATTACAAAGGATGAAGTTCCAAAGAAGTTTTGTTTGGAGATACGATCCTTTGGAATTCATCACAAAGAAAAGACAAAAGGTCAAGCTAGGACCTTTCGTTCACCATCCCATACCTGAGATAGAAGCTTATGTAAATAAAATAGAATGGGTGGAAGGTACTCTAGCAGACCAGGACAGCACCAGAGTAGATATTGAGAATTCTCTTATTGATTTAGAAAAGCAACTTAATGATAGCTCTTTTCTGTAGGTACCAGAAAAACCAAAAACTACCATTAGCACTCCTCCAGTCGTGCAGACTCCTCAGAATGAGGAGAAGGCCCCAAAAAGATATAGAGAAGGAGCTTCCACTTCAGGGATGTCCACCTCTGATTTACAGCATGAATCAAACAAGAGGCAAAGGCTAAATCCAACCTCTGAGAAGGAATACACTGAAGGCTCAGCTGAGATCACCAATACAAAAGCAGAAAGAAGTAGGCTTGCCACTCCATCTGGAGGCATACAAGAGCCTTCCACTTCACAAACACAGATATTGGAAAGGCAACACAGTGTGGAAGTATCTTCCTTCAGAATGCCTACAAACAAAGACCAAGACATCAAGGAAATATATAAATAAATCAAGGCTAGAAATGAGAGGCTCAAAGCCCAAACTTATGGTCAATACTTGAAACTCACCCCTACCAATAAAACAAGGCTAACGTCAACCTTTGATATCAAAGAGGGGAAAATGCAGATGACTTTCATCAAGCCTACAACTCAACATCCAAGAATAACCTCAGTTTTCGAGAAAGTAGATTTCGAAGCGCTGGTAAGGGATATCCATATCATAGACTAGATTGAGCTACATAAGAAAATAGGGGAGATGATATACTCCACTTTGAATGGAAAGGCCATAGCTTCCCACCAGCTACATAACTCTTTGAACAATATCTCGGCTCAATTCCAGTTAGAGAAGGCCTCCTCATGGGCTAAGGACACCAGGATGAAGTCCTTAGAGGACTTAGTAATTAAATTGGGACACGATCCCAAGGATATAAAAGTTGTAGAACAACTTATTAAAAAGAAGAATGCTGATATAGTTGTATTGAAAAAACAGCTAAAGATACCCTAGCTACTTCGTCCATAAACAATAGAGGTTCTAGAAGCCCATAAAAGACATGAAGAACTCATGGACTTAGTCCTGAAGCTGAATGATCAACTTAAGGAGATAGAGAAGGAGTTGGACACTTTAATTCAATCAAAGCAAAGTGATCTGGCCACAACTTCTAGAACTGTCATCCCCACCATATCCACAGCAGTTCCTTCTACCCTGGTAGCATCTAGCACCTACAGTTCCACTTGCAATACCCTTGCCAGCGACAACGGAATTTACTACAGCAGCAGGAACACCAGGGGACAAAGCAACAGAACTTGTGAAATCCATGGAAGATATGTCTATCTAGGCTACAAAGATGAAAATATTGAAGGAAAAGGTGGCATGTCTGGAAACTGACTGCAAACTTGTCCAACTAACGCAGAAAGAAGAAACACAAAGGGCCTAGAGAATGGTTGAGAGGATCAAAATCCTAGAAAAGGATTTAACACTTGAGAAGCCACTTGGACAAACCAAAGAAATGCTATGGGCCAATAACAATGGCTCTTTCAATGATATTTGGCTGTCAATCCAAGTTATTTTTGAGCAAACAGAGCTAGTAAAGATAGCTACTGAAGCTATCCAGAAAGTGAAGGAGGAATTGGGAAATAAGCCTGAGGATGCAAATAGACTCATCCATTTCCTCAATAGCAAAAACAGATATGAGCTACAAGAGCTGAACATTGAAGACATAACTACCACCATTTTAGAAATAATAAAGGTCCTTTCAAAAAGGAACCTTATGCTTAATTTGGAAGAAAAGTGCCACAATATGCAGGTAGCCATTGGTAGGTTCATGGCTAAATGTCATATTTTGAGGGAGAGAGGTCTGCCCAATCCTATGGTCATTAATGAAAAACTCATGACACAGTCAGACTATGGGGATAGACTCATAAAATTGGCTAAGGATCAAGTCAGATCCTCATCCATTAAATCCTTGCCAATGGGCAAAGTATTATACAACACATTTGAGAACTTATTTTTCCTTGAGCATGAGGTAGAACATTTGTTCCTCACGAAGCCTAATTTTTCAAAGTATACCAAAGCTGATGAGATCTATAGGAGAATGGTAAATGTGAAATTACCAAGTGCATAATGGTGGGAGACAATAATAGATTTAGTATGATAAATTAACAGCTAAAAGTTATGCCACAGTAAATATGAAGGCAGTAGGACGAAACAAATAAAAACAACACAACAAGGTCAAAGAGTAGTAGGGTCAAAGAGTATCAGATGAAAGATCAAAGTAAATAAGGCTCCAGCATGAAAATGCCACAACTATCAGCTAGTATAAAGGGCTACATCTCAACCATAAAGCCCAACACAACCATAATTAAAGGGACAACAAGAAACAATTCATTAGCTGTCTCTATCTTCTTGCTAGAATATATTTGTATTTCCTAGAATAAATCTCAAGTTGTTTTGAGATATTTTGTAATAAGTTTTTGTATAAATACCTCATAATTCGAAGCATGTAGTGTGGATTCCAAAATATTTCTATAGACTATTTCTCTCGAATCATAAAATCTATTTTATCAATGACTGGATTGGCTTACTGGATCAAGGAATAAAGATCAGATATTTTATAGGATTCTTGTGTAAAGTGAAATACAAATAAGTATTCTCTCATGCTCAATGTTGTTTTCCTTCAAGTTTTTTCCATAACCTTTATGTATCTCTAAAATCTAAATGTTATAACATGGAATGATATTTCGGAAATTGCTTAAATGCACTCTTTCTTGACTATTATGCATTATTATATGTTTTCTTCACAAATCTAAGTTAAGGAATTCTTAATTGCTCCTTAGTTTAGGTGACTTCTTGTGACTCGTAGAAAAGGATTCTTAATTGCCCTTTGTTCATGATTATCCTTTTTTCTCCATTCTGATCATGGTCTAAGGATTCTTGAGTGCCATTTCACCCTGGTTGGAGTTACTTCCCCCATTACGCCTAAAGATTTTCATTTTGCTCTGCTAGCCTACCCTGTGAACATTCCATTTAGTGAATTGGTCCAGTCCTGCTACCCATTTACTGTCTCCATAGCCCAATGGGTTGAAGACCTAGCTCTATCCATCTATTCTAAGAATTCCACCACCCAACCCTCAAAACAAAACCAAAACCCCAAGGAACATTAAGAACTAGCCTAAAATCCCATCAGAAACAATGCTAAATTATATAGAGAGAGCCCTCTCTGAGTCATAGGTTGGCTAAAGCCTATACTTAAAATATTGGTTTGTGGTTACCTCGGATTCTTCCTTCTTCTGATAACTTCTAAGGAAAATTCTAAGTGATAACAAATGCCACCAGAGTTCTCTGCCTACACTGTGAGGAATTTTCATGCCTCCTAGTCTCTCAGGCTTTACCATGCATACACAGTATGATCTAGGGAGCATTTGGACCTACACCGAGACATACTCTCCAGGATTTACCATGCATTCCATCCCATAATCATTAGGACTAACGGAGAGAAAATCCACCTCTTAGCTTTACCGTATATCCCACCATTCACCGACAAGGATTCCTAGGCCCACCGAGGCACACAATCTGGCTTTACCGCAACCCACAATCTGGTTCAGGGATTACTAGGCCAGTGGCTTTGTGCATCCTCAGTCTGGTTTAAGGACCACTACACCATGTGTTTTTCAATTCGAAGATACACACCCCTCAGCTTCAAATCCAATCCGACCATCCCACACAATCCAAATGAGAGAACCCATCTCATCAAATTTATCAGGAAATGGCAAGGCTAGGCTAAAAATATTGTCACACCTTGAAAAACCCATGCCATGGTAGAAACGAAACACATGCAATCCCATGCATGTCAAATCTAGCAAGGAAAATACACATGCAAATCGATACGTATAATTAAGCCTGTTGTAGTTGCTTGATCCTACCTTTCCCTCCTTAATCTTTGCTTCCTCTTGCCTTATTTTCCTTTCTTGTGTCAAAGCCAAAGTGCTCAAAAACAAATCTAAGTTTCTAAGAGTATGAGAGAGAGAGATAATAATGAAAGAGATCCAAAGCTAAACTGACCAAGTCTTCACTAACCAAGCTTGTCATCTGATCCTCAAAATCCTTTTTTTGAATGAGGTCTCTAATTTCTTCATTTTCCATTATCTTCCTTCAATTTCCTCCTCACATGCAAATTGTGACCTTTCACCTTCCTTTTCTCCTAATTTCCATTATTTTCCTAAATAAATGTGCCAAAATACCTTTTTGCCTTCTTAATGCCTTACTCATTACCTTTTCTAATATCCTTAGCCATAAATAACCAAATGAACACACACTAGGATATCCTTCCCATCATTCAACTTGGAATATGTGTCCCATCATCCGTGGTATTTATATATTTTTACATGGAATTTTTACCAAGGTTGTTACATCCATCAGCAATGGCAGCAAGTTATTAGCTCCACATCAACAATAAGTCACCCAAATACATATAATACTAGATAAATAACACGGCCACCAATTAAATTAAAATACACACAATGATTTTCTTTGCTTCTGGTGAATCCAAGTCCCCGTATAAACGTATCAAATTTCTAATACCACATCCTTAGTGACTGTTTTAACCCATACATAAACTTTTTTAACTTTCATACCAATTCTTTCTTACCCTTCACCGCAAAGCCTCTGGGTTGCTTCATGTAGATTGCTGGAAATAATACTGAGAGGGGGGGTGAATTAGTATTATCAAGGTAATTATTCCTTTTTCAAAACAACTGATATATGATACTTCTGTTTAATTAACCTGCGTATATACGCTATGATGCAGAAGGAAACCCGCGTATACAAAGTCAGCTTTTACTTTACTTAATCTTTTCTGATGATGATTGTTAATCTGTGATGCATAATCAAATAACAGTAACCAGAGACAGTAAAACAGAGCAGAGAAACAGTCACACACAAGAACAAAAGATATAAGGTGGAAACCCAATGT